>CEMU01569747.1:227290-284057 GCA_900068965.1 Calocybe gambosa | reverse complement strand
TTTATAAAGTATATCATTATTTTGGGACATTTTATACCCTTAGTTGTTCTTAATTTGGCTAGTTTTGATATATTTTCAACGACGAGCTTAGGCGTTCCATTATTGAGACACCGAGAGATTATGGTGATGACGCTGTGTTCATTCAACTCTCGAGGAGCATGGGTTTCAATTTGCAGATCACCGCACTGCCAGCATGTCTATGGTCGAACGCCTCATTGTGGAAACTTATACACGTGACCGCTATCTTATTCTGGGTCATTCAGCTATCACATCGTTTTCCTGTACGCGTTTCATGTTCTAATAGCAAACTAGAGTTTTCTTTTTTTTCTTTTTACATTCTTCTGCTGCGTAATTCATGACATCCTTTATACGCTCTTTGTACACATCATGGCTTCCCAGTCTCCCTTCCCTCAACTTCACTCTGCCTTCAAGCCTTCAGGCCAGATTCATATCGTTTCTTCTCAAGAGATCCTTGGGGAACTTCCTTAGACCAGGACAACTTGATTCTCGACAGATAGACTCACAAATTGGCTCTGGATTTGTTCAGATCAACGATGTTGAGTTGAATAACGAGGCACGCACCCATCCTTGTGAAAGCTGCATCATCGTAGCTAACAGTCCATTCGTAGGCAATCAATGCCTTATTATCAGATCTCCCTATCATGTTATATGATGGGTATATATCATCTGTGACGGCTCGTGTTCCATGGCCAAATCCATTGACTTCAACTCTCGGGTTCTCTGTCAATTCTCTTCACCTAACTTTTCATCTTCTTCCGTCATCTGTTCAACCGTCAACCCGCCACTCCGACCTTACACAATCTGTGGCCTCAGTTGCAGATTCCTTCATACATGGGGAATTACCACCTCAGGACCAAGCAACGCTGTGGGAGTCGTTCCGTCCGGACGTTGACCCTGCCAACCATAGAGAGCGTCAAACTGTTCCTGGTGGGCTGGTAGCAGACCCTTTTTTTTCCAGTCCAGAAGAAATGCCGCAAGGCGATATAGAACCCGACGGAGTGTCCTTATTTGCAGGTCTGATCGAAAGGCTACTAGCAAGATTTCAGTTCGATGCCGTGAACACCAAGTTGACACTCGTTCATTCGGGAAACATGAGCGTCACTGTTTCTGTTGAAAACATTCGCTATTACACGAGCGATCAAACTGCCACACTTCCACGTTCTTCTGACAACAATTCCACCATAGGTCAATTGCGGACACTCTCGATTACAGGTCTGAAACTTCAGGTTCGTAATCTTTCTACGGGAACCACACAAGAGGTATATACGCCCAATGTACAATCACCGTCCTTATCACGACAAGCCCCGTCCTGTTCGCCACATAGCCCTCCATCTCCAGCGTCCTCATCCTCATCTATGGACGAAGAAGCCCAATTTGCTATGTCTCAATCGCTCGCATTCTTACCCCCCAGGGAGTCACCTACCAGCACAATTAGTGGTAGTCTATATCAAAGTGCCATCTCTACTACCCTAGAATCTATTCACGAGCGGCTTGAAGGCACCTTTACTTCGGTGCCGAGGTTAAGAAAGCCTAACACTTCGAAAGGAGAATTAGAGCTGCTGGTGTCTTTTGGAGAGTCACCTGTTGTAGTACAGCTTCATACTCAACCAACTTCCTCAGCAGCGATCTCGACCTCGCCGCAGCATTCGAAAAAAGAAAAGCTTCGGTTTTCTTTGTCAATCGGACTGATAGCATCTGTGTTACGTCCATGGCATATATCAGGTCTATCGGGTCTTATCGGGGATCTCATTCCACCTCTACATGAAGACGTTGAACCGCAGCCAGACGCTGATCCACCATTTGTTATTGATATTGAAGCCGAAGTCAAATTTCGTGGGTTTGTTGTCATCATACCAATATCTTCTTCCAGTCAACAGCTGGCACATTTCTTTGAATCGCCTCTTGTCCCTCCCTCTCTGTCATCGGACTATTTTCGTTTATACCTCGAAACGCTCTCGGCGTCTCTTTCTCATGTATCCGCGGACAAAGCGCCACACAACCCTACAGATGTTGCAAAGCCAGCTATAACGACGTACTCACTGACATTTACCGTTACCCTCGGAGATATCTCCATTTTCTTTGTCAATGGGTCACACAATACAGCTATGACACAGAGTAAACCCCTCGCTTCACCAATCATGATCACAGACCCTGGACTAGTCAACCAATACTCAAGGGATCACCGTCATCCTTCGCGAGATAATATCAATCCAGGTCTCCCGACTTTTGAAGTCGTGGATTGGACATTGGAGACGATCCAAGCAAATGGTTTGAAGCTATCTTTATGGCGCACCAAACTCGGGAATTATACCCGGCAGGAGGATGCTTTTCATTCTAAGCCATCACCAGCTGTTTATATTACTTATCAGGACAAAGAACATCCCCGGCATAAAAAAGGACTACCGGTTAACGAAATTGAAATTACAGTGGTGCCATTTCATGTCTTTGTCGATATGGAAATAGTCCTCCGGCGGGATGGAATTCTTACTTTTCTGGAGGAAGCTCTCGGTAACGGGAAGAAGGGTTGGCAGGAACAAGTCCCCCAAAGTCATGATTCCGAGATAGAGACCCCCTTCCCCTCGCCTCGGATTCTTCCTGAAGACAAGAAGGCTGATGAGAAACAAAAGCTGCAAAAGCTAGTTGTTGAAGACCCAGGCTTCCCAGGTTACGCATTTGAAACCAAAACCAACGCAGCTGATGATATACTAGGAGGACAACGGTCTCGACAGGTAGAATGACTTTCAAAAAAACCTCTACTGATATATCGTCTAATATGCCACAGCATAGAGTAGCTTCTAAAATATCTCCCGGGCCAAGAACTGAGCTCTCTGCCAGAGTTGCCATGATTCGCGTGCAGATTCGATGCCCTTCGTCTTTCCAGCACCAAAGCTCTCAGCGTTCGGGAGCTCTGGTAGTGGATCTTCATTCAGCCAGGTTGTTCAATACTCAATCTGCGACAAAAACGAAAACTAGGTTCGAGATATCTGGACCTACAGAGCAGGTTGAAGTACCTAAGCTACAATTCGGGACACTACTTTTTGGAGCTAGTTGTGAAAGGATTCTTGCTGCTTGCTCTCAAACTGGCGAGGTATTAGCCGAATCCATACTTTCAGTAGGACCCCTTGTTTCTATGTCCGATACTCGCCCCATTGACGAAGAACGTATGACATCGCTCCTCCTGCCACGGCTAGCGATCAGGCAGGTCGTTGAACATTCCGCCTCTCTGACTTTAAGCTTGGATCTCCCCTCCCTTATTGTTGATATATCTAAACCAGCCTTCGATTGCTTGCAATATTGGGCCGATGATGTGACACAACTTATACAAGGGATAGCCAATGGACGCCCTGTCGGAGATAATAACACGGATGAGGAGAGGTCCGATAGTCGTGATACAAGCATTATTGGCAGTCGGTTTTTCGCAAAATCAAGGAGTAGCAGTACCAGTGTGATGAGTGCAACCCCGAGTTCATTGTCTGAAGGAGCTATGAAGATGACCATTTCGGAGGGTGCGTCACCTTTGCTTACAATTCGCAAGGAAATTGAATGTTGTGTAAGTCTTCGTAAGGGCAAAGGTTCCTCGAGAAAACCATCAGTGGAATAGCAAACCGTTCATTGTCTATGCTTCTGATCTTGACGTATCGCTTCAAGCTAGCGCAGATGGGAAGGTGAGCATTGGTGACATTTGGCTCTGTTACATCTGGACGCGTTGAAGTAGGATGAAACGATTTTAATGCTCGAGGTGCTGGATCTGATGGTAGATGGCATGGAGGCGCCTGACTCGGTCCTTACTTTTATATCTTCGGCGTCGCCTCGCAGTTTAGTTAGTCTTTGGAACCTTTATCAAACTACACGTGCTGTTAACTTTTGTAGGGTATACCTTCCACGCCCATGGTGAAGCTGCGATTCTCGTCGTCCACTATACCAGGCACTGTGGCGAAGGAATCGAGAATAGAACTATCGTTTTCTGGCTTCACGTTCACTCTTTACCCAGACTTCACATGGTTATCGGACCTCTTGGCTTTTGCTAAACCGCCACCTGGTGTCAGTGTAGGAATCTGTGTCACAAATTTATATGACTTAGATTGAATTGTAGGCGTTCGAGTCCGTCATACCCAGCGAAAGAACTCGCCTGTTCCTGAAAGTCAACGATGGGTCAATACTTGCCTATGCACCCAATCATCCCGGCATTGTTGTTTTTCAGTTCGAAGACCTAGAATTTGCAACAGACGTCGTTGGAGAGTCCCCCGACTCATCTTTTCGGCTCTCTGCTCCTGCTTTCGCCTTTCTTGCCATCGATGATACCTCGAATAAGGTTAGCGTAAGTACCCTGCACCCCAGCCATGGCGTTGATCTATGGACAGTAAGTATATGTTCCAGTATTCAAAACATAGACCTGATCTGAATATTCTGAAAGGGTGCTGGTTTTGCTCTGATAGCTGAGGTTGCAGACCTTTCTATGAGTTTTAGCCACAGTAGCGAACCTCTGGCTACCAACGTGAGATTACCGTATAACATTCTCTGTTCAAACTAATGTATGGACTAGGTGTCTTTGGACCGGTTTCGACTGAAGGTACATATTTGTGCTGACACTTTATCGGCTGTCACAGCATTTGTGGGTGACCTCTCCACTGTCTTCAAGTCTCCCGAGGAAGGAAGGTGCATGAAAGATGATTCTCGTAAAACTTTTTAATGAATGTTGATTTTTTTCCAAGGGGAGATGCGAGAACTCACATGGCACCCGCTGTGGTTTCTGATGAACCTACGAGGCAATCTGGGCTTATGGGTATATTTTTTGTCCTTTGACCTTGTACTGCGAATGACGAAAACATCAAGCTTCCGTGGATGACCTTGCCTTTAGGAAGGTGCCTGAAATTGGACCTACTCCAGACATGATTAGCGATGACTTACCTACAAATGCGGATTATTTGGACGAATCGTTCGGAGCTGCTGCTGGTTTGCGCGAGCTTCGAGACGATGACCTTAACGACTTTTCTGTTGAAGACTCGCGAGATGAGCAAACATATACGCCTACGACAGATGGTACGAGGGTGGTCTCCAAGTTCGGGGGAGAGACGATCAAGGTCCTTCGCCAAGAGGGCATACAGATCAAGGAAAATTACTTCAACAACTTGCAGCCAAACAACAGTAGTTCACCAGACCCGTAAGTAGCAGGCCGACCTTTCGGTCTCGTGGTTTACGATCTTCAATATACAGGCACGGAGAGACAACGTTTCGACTGCGCATCCATAACGGCGACTTGACACTTTCACTCTATGACGGTTTCGATTGGGTGAAGACTAGAAGGACCATAGAAAAAGAAGTCAGGGAAATGAGACGTCGTTTAGCGAAGATCAGACAACTTGTAGCCAGCGGTCAAGTCCAGGAATCCAGTACTGAAGAAACGAGTGCACTTCTATTCAACTCTGTCTATATCGGACTGGATCAAGACGTTGAAAATCTCGAACCAAACGCTATTATTGCCGCCATAGATGAAGAACTGAAAGATGACATCGAGACAGCAAGTCAAAGCTCCTGGCAGTCACTCGAACCCCCGGTATCGGCAAAACCCAAAGCTAGGTCCGCACATATACATGGAAAAAGGCTGACGCGCTCCCGCGGCTCAAGCATGGAATTCTGCCTTTTTGGCGTTGACGCCGAGGTGGATCATTATTTACCGGAAGCACCTTTGGTCGCGAGGACACTCATCACGGTCCGTGATGTAGAAATCCTTGATCATATTAAGACCTCGACATGGAAGAAATTCTTGACCCAGTTGCGCTCTGACTCTCGAGGAAACATCCGGGAAACGGACTCCGACATGCTCCGCGTAGAACTTCTCAGCGTTCGTCCTGTGCCAGGCCACCCGGCCGAAGAATCTAGGTTACGTGTAAGAATGGAACTTTTTTTTTCTGTTCACCTCTTACAGTTGTTTTACTAGGCAAAAATCCTTCCCCTTCGGCTGTATGTAGATCAAGATGCAGTCGATTTTCTTAAAAGTTTCTTCAGCTTCAAAGATCCATATGCACAACAAGGTGCCGAGTCTGATGACTCGGATAATGAAATATTTTTTCGTGAGCCATTTGATTTTGACTTGCATGGTACGTTCACCGTAGGCATTACAGAGTTAGCAGAGGTATTTCCCGTTGATCTGAAACTCGACTACAAACCTCGCCGCGTTAACTATCGTGCATTACGCGAAGGCAGGACGATAGAACTGATGAATTTTTTCCATTTTGACGGAGCCGAAATGACCTTACGACACATTACTCTCGCTGGTGTTAGTTATCGAGTAGCTCATTGGCATTGTGTTTTGACCCCACTCTCAGATTACAGGATGGTCACGGTTTTTCGAGCTACTGAATGACTTGTGGACTCCTGATGTCAAAGCCACCCAGCTGGTTGACGTCATATCAGGTGTCTCACCCATTCGCTCTGTGGTCAACGTTGGCTCTGGTATTGCAGACCTTGTCCTCCTCCCGATCGCTCAATACAAAAAGGATGGAAGAATTGTCCGCGGTGTCCAAAAAGGCACCACAGCGTTCGTAAAATCTACCGCAATCGAAGCTATCAAATTGGGTGCACGGCTTGCCACTGGCACACAGGTCATACTCGAACAAGCTGAGGGCATTCTTGGTGGGCAGTTCAGTCATCCAATTACTGCAGAGCCTATTTTGGGCAATATGGGGGACGATTTTACACAATTTGTAGCCAGCGAGGACGATGAATCGGCAGAGTTAATATCCAGATACGCTCAGCAACCTACAAACATTCAAGAAGGTGTCCAGTCAGCGTACGATAGTCTACGGAAAAATTTCAGCTCCGCGGCTCAGACAATCCTCGCCGTACCTATGGAAGTATACGAGCGCTCAGGCAACGAGGTTAGTTGTTTAATAGGAAGAATATACTGTATACTAAGGTTGTTCAGGGTCCTGTTCGTTCCGTCATACGGGCCGTTCCAGTCGCAGTCCTCAAGCCGATGATTGGAGCAAGTGAGGCAGTCAGCAAGACTCTTTTAGGCCTTCATAACACTTTGGACCCTAATGTTCGACACGAAAATGAGGCGAAATATAAACATCCCTAAATGCGATAGTTTTGTGAGATTGATCGCTATTGCGTTACCTCCTTGGACGTTTCTATGGTATAACTGCACATCTGTAACATAACATGTAGGCCTACATTTCAGAAGCAAACGATGAGTTAGACACAAAGTCGTTGCCAACTGTACGCCAATAGTTCGTCGATCAATCAACATCCATCCCCATCGACCGACCTTCTCCCGGGATCAATGCACTTTTGGATGCAGCGGTGACTTTGATCTTTTCCTGAATCTTTGTGGAGGCTAGCGATTCGATTGCCACAGGTTCGTGCAGTTTAATCGATGTTTTTGCAAACTCCAATGTTTTTCTGCGATGAGCCCTTTGTTTATCTCGGCTGATGGCCATTCTAAGGGTATTCCGAGATGAGCTCATCACATTCTAGTGCAATAATGAAATTATACCTGTTTCTGAAGAAGG
Source organism: Calocybe gambosa (assembly GCA_900068965.1). Lineage (NCBI taxonomy): Eukaryota > Fungi > Basidiomycota > Agaricomycetes > Agaricales > Lyophyllaceae > Calocybe > Calocybe gambosa. The sequence goes on along the minus strand of CEMU01569747.1, from coordinate 276,522 downwards.
CTCGCTCTCTGCGACTTTTGATCTCTCCTATCCGCTTCATGGCCTTGACCGTCGTTTGAACAAGCTCACGATCATAGCGGACGGGCACATTTCTTCTTTTCTCGAAGTCGATAGTTGAATCCTAGGGCGATTGTAAGACGTGTTTGAACAATATGGGTCAAATTAATCACTATTGTCATTTCCTTGCCGGCAGCTCTCCTGAACGCTTTGGTCCACCTGACTTTACGAGGATTTCGCTTCATCCTAAAGGTAACCGTCAAGAGAAGAGCTTGTAACCAATCAAGCAGAGGCATACTTGAAATTCTTATGACATCTGTTATTATTATTGGGAATCAGTCGTGAGGGCAAACATGAAAACTTCGTACTTGGAGGTGCAAAATCTGAAAACTTTTGAATCGTTTCTTACAAACGCAGTACCTGCACTACATGAGAAGAGCCAGACTTTCATAGAAGTAACTGCGTACCATGGCCGGGGTATACGCTTGTTGAGCAAAAATAACATTTTTCAACGCGCATTGTACAAGATGGACGAAGACGTCAGTTTGTGGGAATTTTGGGACAACGCATTTATTTTTATTTTTTACATAAACAGTAGAGAAAGTGGAAGCAGGTGGGCAAGTGTGGTAGAAATTTCTTATTTTCATTGCATTGACGAATAGTCTAATGACCGCGACGAGCTACTCGCAGGCATTCCTCCTCTAGCCCGCTGATCCAAATCACTTCAATCCCAGCTTCTTTCAACTTCAAAGCTCCCTCGCAGTTCACGAAGTCGTTTGGCTCCCCCACCCCGATAAAGCAACGTTTCACCCTAGCTTTTATAAGCGCGTCCGCGCAAGGTGATAGTCCTGATGTTCGAGTAGAACAAGGCTCCAACGTTGTATAAACATCAACCTGAGTCATGACAGAATGTAAGTCAGGTGGAGGCGTAGGGAACATCGCGGAAAGTTCAGAAGAAATGAGTGCCTGAGCCTTAGACAACGCGTTAGCTTCGGCGTGGGTGTTCCCTGGCAGCTCTCTTGAAAATCCCTTGGCCAAAATCACAGTTGCGTCCGACCCTACTGGCCATCGAGCGACGAGTACGCAACCTACACAAAATGCAGTCGGTGTCGGGGTGCACTTTTCAGCTTCTGCCAGAGCGAGGCGAAGGAAACGGGTCTGCTCAGCTGAAACGAATGTTCAGATCGATAAATGCCCATACGTGGTGCGATCACCCACCAGCATCAGCCATGACTGCTCTGAGAAAGATTTCTATTATATATCATGCAGCCACGGCCAATCTGTCAAACAAGGCATCTTTCCGCATTTTTCCCTGATTATGCTTGACTTTTACATGTTACTGTATAATTATTGAGTTGAATTCCTGGACTTGGGAGCCTAAAACTGTGCAGGAATCTAGCTTACGTGAGCAAGCTGTCAGTTTTCTTGTGAACGTCAAGTTTCGTTGACTGGAATATGTCTTCTCCCGTCCTCGAAGAGATGGACGCTCAGCATGTAGAACTAGATGAAAATATGCCAGGCCCTATCCGCGAAGATGAGGACGAGGCTGATGCAGAGGCCGAAGAAGAGGGCGATGCTACCTTACCCAACGTCACTGACGACAGCTCGGAAGAAGGAGATGATGACGAAGAGGAGGCGAGGCGGATCAGGGAAGGATTTATTGTGGATGAAGACGAGGACGATGAAGAAGGAGAGGAAGAGGAAGAGGAAAGGCGAAAAAGACGCAAAAGGCGCAAAAAACACCACCGCAAGCGTAAGTATGAGGACTTCGTGGGCTCTTCGAATGCATTGTTTAAAGTATCAACAGGGGACGAGGGAGGTTTAGAAGATGAGGATTTGGAACTTATGGAGGAGAATACGGGGGTATCCTTCAAGAAAAACCGCCGTCTAACTCGTCTTCGTCGAGGGCACGATTCGGAGTCACCTGCTGCAATTTCAACCAAACGGAAGCCGGTAGTTGAGTCTTCTGACGATGACCTTGATAACGATGAAGGCCTCCCACAAGTTCAAGACATTCAGAGAATTTGGGACGATGATCGCCGCGCTGAAGACGACGACGACGCAGATATGGACATGGATGACTTCATTGAATATGACGAAGAAGACGAAGGAGGCGTTCCAATGGATGAAGAAGCGCGCGAAGAACGTAGAAGGGAGAAAAAACAAGAGCAGCAGCGACGCAAGAGAGCTCGTGCTCGTCCCGAGTTAGTGGGGATTGATGCTAAGTGAGTTCCCTATGTTCTTTCATTTTGGATTCATCTCAACTATCTCAAGCGCCTGGGATGAGATTCACGATGTCTTTGGCAACGGCCACGAGTACGACTGGGCCCTGGAAGGCGACGAAGAAATCCAATATGATGAGGAAAACATTAAACCTGAGATGAAATATCAGGATGCGAGTCAAAATTTGCCATTCTGGGTAGCTACACGACTGATCAAAATCACCAGGTATTTGAGCCCAGTGAAATCAGGCAGAAATTACTTTCCGACGACGACGATCTCATCCGCGCTCAAGATATTCCAGAGCGGATGCAACTCGCCACATCATCTTTGTCTTCCATATCTACTCTATCTCTACATACGCAATTAACGGAACAGGACCTTGGCGGCGCTGCTATGTGGGTAACCCAACGCATATCTTCGCGTAAAAATCGCGATTTCTTCAGCCCGGAAGGCCCATATCAACACCTCAAAGGGGCGTTGGTGATGGCTGTCACGTTCGTCCTCCGATATCTCTTTGTCGAGGAGTTTGAGGTCCCATATATATGGACGCATAAACGTGATTACATACGTCACTTTGATGTGAACGACATTCGAGCGCGTCCGGAATTGCTGAGTCTCAGTGAATTATGGCGCATTCACGCTCTTGGTCAGAAGTACCGGTCCATGATCGAGCGACGAAGAGCCATGACTGTTCTGTTTGAAAAGCTGAAAGCCCAAGACCCGTATTTCGAGGAGGAAATTCTACCTCAAGTCGACAGTGTCGAGGTCATCGCGGACTGCACTGAATGGTTGTCAATGAAGTACAAGCATCAGAAACAGTCCGAGGACGATTTTCAATTCCACGAGGACGAGGAAGTGGAGGCTGCCAAGAAGCGCAAAATGCCTAGTCGCATATCTACTTATGAGATTTTGAAGAAGAGCATTGTCTCTAAGCTAGTCGAGGTGCGTATCTCGGAATGTTTCAATACGACCCTAAAAGGCCTTTCAGGGTTTCGGCATCCAACCTCATCAAGTTGTTCTGAATTTTATGGCATCTAACCACGTCCATTTTGTTGACGATCAGGACTTAAACCCAGCTGCTTATGCGGAACAATTCTCTGATCCAGATCCTTCGAAGGCGCAATCAGCCGAAGAGCTTCTTCGTCGTGCTCGATTGATTTTAGCTACGGAGCTGGGGAGGGACCCATTGCTGAGAAATCGAATACGGAAATTGTTCCAGGAAGAAGCCCTTATAACGGTGGAACCTACAGAACGGGGCATGACAAAAATACACGACCAACACCGTTTTTTTGTGCGTGCAATTATGACTACTCAATCCGTGACTCATGTTTTTGCGGTATAGAATTTTAAGTACCTATACAAAAAGAGCATTCGAAGCATGTTAGACTCCGCTCAATTCCTACATATCCTTTCCGCAGAATCGGAACATTTGGTGGCTGTTACAATCGAGTTGCCGGACGAAGTCAAAGCAGATTTTGAAAGGGGATTAAATGATGCTTTTAACTCCGACAGTTTCAGCGATGCAGCCAAATCATGGAACGAAGAGCGCTCACGTGTCATACATGAGGTCCTCGAACAATATCTCATACCAGCTGGTGTGAAATGGACCAGGGAATTTATAAGAGAGGAAATCGAAGACTTTTTGGCCAACAGATGTGCTGGCTTTCTGCGCCAAGTGAGATCATTAGGTTTTCATACTTGTTCTCATTAATTCGCTTTCTAGCGTATCGACGTCGCTCCATACCGTACTGGAGACATGGTACCTGGAGAAACACCATCCGTTCTTGCAGTTTCTTGGGGTAAAGGTGATCCTCACAAGGATGCCATTGCTCTTGTCTTTGTCGATGAAGAAGGTCGCATGCGGGAACATACCAAGATTGATAATTTGTACGACCCGGAGACGGTGGACGAGTTTTTGGACGTGCTTCGCCGTAGGAAACCTAGCGTTATCGTAGTGGGCGGCTTTAGCGTGGCGACATTTAAATTGTCACAACTAGTGAAGCAACGCGTTGGAAAATCCGATGCACCACAAGAAGTAGAAACTACTTGGGGAAACCCGGCGCCCGACAGAGAAGTTTTCGATATACCTGTTATATATGTGCATGACGATATAGCAAAGATTTACCGGAACAGCAAACGTGCCAGCGCCGAATTTAGTGCACTATCACCAACCGCCAAGTATTGCATGGGGCTCGCACGATATACGCAAAGTCCTCTGAATGAATTTGCAACACTGGGCCCAGACATCACAGCGATTACATTTGACGATGTCCAACACTTGGTAAACTTCTTTTTCATCACCATGTGCATGTTTATAGCTATCAATGTTCTAGGTTCCGAATGAGAAGCTTTTGGCAGCATTTGAGCGGACTTTGGTCGACGTCATAAATAAAGTTGGAGTGGATATCAACCGTGCCGTCGCCGATTCATACTCTCAGCATCTTTTGCCTTTCGTCTGTGGCCTTGGACCTCGGAAAGCCCAAGCCTTAGTGAGAAAAATAGGGGCTTTGGCAAGTTATCATTACCTCCTTTTTACGTCTCTTATGCATCCTTCTAGGGAGGCAATCTTGTGAACCGCGACCAGTTCATCAAGAGCGGTCTTTTAACAACAAAAATTTTTCTCAATGCCGCGGGGTTTCTTCGCATATCACAGGATCTTGATTCCAAACTCTCCAAAAACCGCCATGATGATGAAATGGTAGCTGATCCGCTAGATAACACTCGTATACATCCTGAGGACTACGAACTGGCGCGAAAGATGGCGACGGATGCATTAGAACTCGATGAAGAAGACGTACACGACGAACACCCGTCTCACGTGGTTTCTCTCATTATCCAAGATAAAGACAACGAGAAAAAACTTTCAGAGCTCAATTTAGACGAATTTGCCATCAGCCTTTACGAAGCAAATCACGATCAGAAAAGGCACACCTTAAATCTAATTCGAGACGAACTCGTGAAACCATTTGCTGAGCGCCGAGACCACTTCCTCTTACCTACAGACTGGGAGGTGGTAACCATGCTAAGCGGCGAAACTGACAAGACTCTAAGGACAGGGCTTATTATCTCCGTTCTTGTTGTCCGCATAAAGCATAACGCCGTCTCAGTTCGCCTTGACTGTGGCTTAGAGGGCGTAATCAGTCCCGAGTTGGTCGCCGATATCCCCCCATCAAATGTGGGGGACGTTGTTGCAAAAGGCCAGACCTTGCCCGCCGTTGTCATCAGCTTCAGGCGTAATATAGAGGAAGACCAGTTCCTTGTTGAACTATCTTCTCGACCTACTGATCTAAATCCTGGCGACTCCGCGTTTAGGCGTGTCCTGCGCGACGAATGTTGGAATCAAACTCATTATGAAAGGGATCTTGAGGTGGCTGCAAGGAAAAAGAGAGCAGAAACCGGCGGAACTCGCCGAGTCATTAAACACCCTAATTTCCACAACTTCAACACACTGCAAGCGGAAGCATACTTAGAAAAACAGCAGCGCGGTGATGTTGTCATTAGGCCGTCTTCCAAAGGTGTCAATCATTTAGCCGTGACATGGAAAGTTGATGAAAATCTTTATCAGCATATCGGTATGTCTTTCAATATTTTTGGATACGTTTGTTGAAGCTGTCATCCAGATGTGACGGAATCCAATGTCGACCTAACAGGACAGAGTATGGGCCTCCTGATTGTAGACGGCGCACACCAATATGCCGATCTAGACGAGCTTATTGTCAACCATGTGCAAGCAATGGCTCGTCGGTGCGAAGAACTCATGGCACACGAGAAGTTCAAGCAGGGCCCCGAGCATGAGCTACGTTCGTTGACCGGCTCTTTTATCCTAGTTATCGCTATAACATTGTCCGCTTCTAGATCTTTTCCTTAAAAACTTTCTTGCTGCAAATCCTGCAAAGAGTATGTATGGTTTCACCCTGAATCGAAAGCGGCCGGGCCATTTCAACTTATGCTTTCTGGCTAACAAAACATCTGCTGTACAAACCTGGGTGTGTAGCATCATACAGTCTGCCCTCCCTTAAAACTAAGCATCGTTCTCAGCCAGTAAGAGTTACCCCAGAGGCGTACTATTTGTTTGATGCTGCCGCCGTAGGTGTGCCAGAACTATGCGATGCGTTCAAAGTCAGGTTGGTGACAGCTCGATATTTTCCGTCCATATCATCTTATTTGAACTTATCAAGGCATCTTCATGAATCTCAAAACATCGCAAATGCAATGGCCGGTAATAAAACACCGTTCGCCCCAGGTACTCGAACACCAGCGCGGCCTCAAACTGGAAATGCGACGCCAGGGCGTATGTCTGTTCATCAGAGCGGTTCCACGCCTTACAACGCTCCGGCTGCTCAGAGCTCTTACACCAATTCAGGTTATATGCCACCACGCACCCCTTATGGTTACCAGACTCCCTCAAATCGACCATCCAATTTTCAACCACCTCCAGGCATGAATCCTGCACGAGCTGCCTTGCTACAACAAAACATTGGTGGCTCAGGATGGGGTCAAAGTAGCGGTTGGTCGTAGCATCTGTTTTCACCAGTCTGAGCCATAATCATGTACAATATTATATTTTCTCATAATCACTCGGGTTGTCTCAATCAGTATGGTCAAGAAGATTGCTTGATGTCATGAACAAAGACTGTCCTGGTAGAGTCACCATGCCAGCCCCTGTTGCTACTCGCGCTCACTAAAAACCTGGCACCAGGGTCTATGACTGGGATTCTGTAAATTTTAGAGTTAAGAGAGTAACATAGATGCCTTACTCACGCATTTGTGATACATATCCTCCGTGGTGGCCTGGAATGATTTTGAACTGAACACCACTTTTTGATTTACCAGAAGAATCAGGTTCTCCAGCTTCTGCGACATTCCACAATCGAAGGTTATCTACGGAAGCACTGTTGTTCTGAAATTAGACAGCATCGAAATACGAGATTTCTTATTGTACCATGCAATATGCCGACAATCTGGAAATGCTACGACACAGGACACAACACCTGAGCTAATGGGATTTCGCAGCGTCTTCAGTAACCTCGGAGAGTTGCTTGGACCGGAGCGTCCAAGCTGTCGAACATCCCAGACATCGACAGCTCCGTTACGCCTCCCTGCGTATATTTGACCCCCATCAGCAGACCAACATGCCTGTACGAAGTATGTCAGCATGCCAAAAAAGGGCTGGCCATAAGCAGAAGCATAGTATTACGGAAAGACACCACGGAGGTGTTTTTTCACTCATCCAAAGTCTTCCTACGCCAGTCCCAGGGGTGTTCACTCTTCTGTCCCAAAGAATAACCTGCCCGTCGATTGAAGCAGTCATGATGAGGTCGGGGGAATAGGTGAAGTAACTAGCAGCGTCCAGAAGTGGAGGAGCGTTTTTTGGCGGAGGTATTTGACCTAGGGTCATCTTCGTCGGGGCACTTGGCTGCGCTTGTGGGGGGTTTGAATCGTTGGTCATACTCGATTGAGGGTTGTCCAACGTGTCTAGTTCGCCATCAAACAAAGGGTCGTACGAAGCTTCTGATCTTGCATCTGTGTCTGGTGGGCCATTTTCGGACAATGTCGTTGATTGGGAGTCCGATGCTGAGGTGTTTGCTGTATTAATCTGCGTCGTTGCTGGTTCTGGAGATGATAGATCTACATCTCTTCGAGTGCTGGCCGTTGAACTGGCCTCTGAGTAGCCTGAAGTTAGAGGGCGAACAGCTACCGTCGCTAGCTGGGCGCCGTGTGCGACAAAAGTTCTTACACGCTGGCCACTGTTGAGATCCCATTGCTATGAGGAATGTTCATGAAATGGCCGTCGTATAAGACAAATGCTACACACAATTGCATCGCCATCCCATCCTGCACTGAAAAATCCTTTCTCATCATGATCGACGCAAAGGGATGAAACGGGACGACCATGATGGCCAGACATAACATGTATAAGTCGCCCTGGTTCATGTCGGGTAGTAAACAGATTGAGATGCCCAGACTCGCGCATAGATTGAATTTATTGTGTTATAGAAAAGATGCAAGCTACCTACATCGCTTCCAGCAAGAGTCCAAAGGGCATCTGAGTGCATTGCAAGGCTATACACAGGTGAAGGCATTGGTAACTCCTCAGTCATGCCCGGTATTCCGGTGATTTTGAAAGTGTCACGGAAAGCTGGGTTCTCCCACCAACACCTAAGCTGCCCGGACTTAAGGATACCTTCCACTACGCCAGAATGGTGTCGCTGCGGCGCTGTCAGGAAAACCTTACCATTCACTGCGCTGAATATATCGTAGTCGCGAACGTATCCATCATCTGACCCAGTCAAGAGATGGGTCATACACAAAGAGGAGGCTAAAGCATGAGTGGGGACGGGATGCGGCAACGCACATATGGCTTCTATGGCATAAGAACTTGGTGGACTCTTGCTACCAATGGGCGCTCTTAGTGATTTCTTTCTGAGGTAGGCAGGGGATAGCGAGCGTTTGCGCGTCAGATATGGCACTCGAAGCAGGTTATCATCCATAGAGTGTGATCATTCATATCTTACCTTTAGACTGGATGGCTGTCTCTGCGAGTGGGGTGGTCTCCCTGGTGCTCGTAGAGATCACGTCGGTGGGTTGGTTGATCTCTAATGCAGTCGCTTTGAACATTTCGGACTCGTCGTTGCCTTCATCATCATCAGATTCTGAGCTATCTTCAGAGTCATCCGACGCTGAATCCTGAGTAAATGCGAGAGAATAAGTTTCTGATGGTGCACGCTGGGTGGACGAACATCATCGCCGTCTTCAGTCGCATCGTCAGGTGCTGCGTCAATGGGTTCTTCATCGACTTCCGCCTCGGGATCTTCATCTCCGTCGAATTCAAGTTCTTCAAGAGTTTCGTCTTCAGAGTCGCTCGGTGGCATGAGGCACGAGATCAGACAACAAGACTCCGCCCGTGGCGGACTTCACACAACTTGTACCCAACGCCGATCGACATGGTTTTGGCGGACTTGGGCCGCAGGCTCAACGCTGCTCTTTCGTCACTTAACAGGGCACCTGTTATCGACGAGAAAGTTGGTCACCGACGCATGTAAATCAGCCCTCTAATATTTATCGTTACTCACAAGGTACTCGATGCAACGCTTAAAGAAATCACGGCTGCGTTACTGGAATCGGATGTCAATATAAAACTTGTAGCATCACTCAGACAGAAGGTGAAAGCAAAAGTGAAAACCCTGCTGGAGACGAGCGGAGCGGATAAGAACAAGGAGAATAACCGGAGGAATATCATCCAAAAAGTGAGGATGGACAGTATCTAGCATGGACAGCTAAAATGACTTGCTAGGCGGTTTTTGATGAACTGGTAAACTTGGTCGACCCAGGTGTAGAACCCTATAAACCTAAGAAGGATCAACTTAACGTTATCATGGCCGTTGGCTTACAGGTATGTCCGAAAAGGATACTTATTAACCAGGACGTATATCGTTTTTCAGGGAAACGGTAAAACTACAACGTGCACAAAACTAGCTGTTCATTATCAAAAGCGAGGCTTCAAATCTGCCATTGTCTGCGCAGATACTTTTCGTGCTGGTGCCTTTGACCAAACACGGCAATCCGCAACGAAGGCGAAAGTTGCATATTTTGGCTCATACACGGAAACGGATCCTGTCGTTATCGCAGCTCAGGGTGTCGCTAAATTTAAGAAGGAACGTTTCGACGTTATCATCGTCGACACATCCGGCAGACACAAACAAGAGTCAGAGCTTTTCGAAGAGATGGTGCAAATCGGGGAGGCGGTCAAGCCGAACATGACTGTTTTGGTTCTTGACGCTAGCATCGGTATGCTAATATTGTTTCTGTAACACTCAGTCGAGGTTTACGCGCTACCATTCACAGGCCAAGCAGCTGAGGCCCAAAGTCGTGCGTTCAAGGAAAGTGCGAATTTTGGTGCCATCATCGTCACAAAGATGGACGGCCACGCCAAAGGAGGGGGTGCAATCTCTGCGTATGTATTGGCTATTTCCAGTGGGACATGACTGAGACTCAGTCTTGACTAGGGTTGCCGCTACTAAAACGCCGATTATATTCCTAGGTGTTGGTGAACACCTTCACGATCTCGATCGGTTTTCACCACAACCGTTTATTTCGAAGCTTTTGGGATTGGGCGATATGCAAGGACTGGTAGACCATATGCAGGATCTTGCAACACAAAATCCGGACAAGCAGAAGGAGATGGCAAAGAAGCTTGAGGAAGGCAAATTGAGCATCCGAGACTGGCGAGATCAAATAGCCAATGTTATGCAGATGCAAGTATACGCCCCTTAGACACCTTGTTCGGAACGATGTCTGACACAGCAACTTACAGGGGACCACTCAGTAAAATTGCTTCGATGATACCGGGGCTTCCGCAAGATCTTTTACAGGGTTCTGATGAAGAGGGTTCCATGCGTATGAAACGTATGATATTTATCACTGACAGTATGACTGCCGCAGAACTTGACTCAGACGGCTCGCTGTTCATGGAAATCGGTAAAGATGGAAAACCAACTGATCTCACCTGGAGAGTGATCCGAGTCGCGCGGGGTAGCGGCACAAGCGTCAGAGAAGTTGAGGAGCTGCTTTGCCAATATCGGATGATGGCTAACATGGCGAAACAAGCTGGCGGGAAGAATGGATGGTGTGTGACATCCTGCGTGAGAGACTACCGTTCACTGATGAGATTCTAGGCTATCAGCTATGCAAAAGATGCAGGCTGCTGCTGGCGGGAAGGGCCGTGGAGCTAACGGTATGCCGACGCCTGCACAAATACAGGCTATGCAGGTATGTTTTACAATAACTAACGAGCATCCCGATGTCAACGCGATTTCAGCGCGCGCTTCCTCCTGGCATGCTTCAACAAATGCAGCGACAGATCAGAAGTGGGGGTGGAATGCAGGAAATGATGAAAGCTATGATGCAGGGACAAGGGGGGGACCAACTGGATATGGAAGAGATGCAACGTTAGTCGACGTGTTCGTCCCCTACTGCTTACTGAGGTTTTGTAGGTATGATGGCCTCGATGGGAAACGGTCTAGGTGGCCTGGGTGGTCTTGGTGCTGGCATGCCAGGTATGGCAGATATGATGAAGATGATGGGGATGGGTGGTAGCCGATGAATATCATGCACACATTTATATCTCTACGCGCACGCGATTTACAATATTTAATATGATTGTATATTACCCAGTACCAGGAGGGTGTTCATAAATATCACTGTACATTCTTTCGCTCCTTCTTCCATTGCTTCTTCTTTATAGACGCTGCACTTTTGTTGCCGAATATAAATGAGGATGTATGTTTGTCGGCACCTGTCTTTTTTGATACCAGGGAAGAGCTTCCAAAAACAATCTAAACGGGGCACATAGGATGAGCGCTATTCTGAAACCTGAAATAATTGAATCCCTGGTTGCCTACCGCCCAGATGCCCCACAAACTAATTGCGATAGAGCCTGCGAAGAAAATCGAAGCCAGATGCCCAACACTCTTAGTGTTGAAAGACAGGAATGCTGTTATACTCGCGGCTATCGAAAGGGGTGCGATTAGAGGATGGTTGGATGCTGTAGAGTTTTGCAATTCGTTTATCTCAGATGATGGAGTCTGTTTGAGTGAATCAAGTAATGTACCGAGGAGTTGCAATACTTGACAGGTGGCTCACATTGAGTACAAGCGAGATAGCTATCGCAGTGAGAGAGATGCCGAAGTGCAAAGCAAGAAATGACTCTAATGAAGTGAGACTTGTTCGCCGATCTGTAGGTTCTGAGATGAAGAGAAGGAAACTGGGAAAGAAAATGAGGCAAGAGGCTAGAACCAGCAGCCTGAAAAGACATCAGTAATGAAAAAAAGGCATATGAATATGGGGGTCTGATGTTATTACAATGCTGCAGCTGCGTAAGCCCATGTTGAAACAGCACCATCACTGCCTTGCTCTTTGGAAGGTTCCGTAAATGTCGAGTTTAAGTTGGGCTGAGCAGACAAGGTTGTGAGCTCGATTGATTTGCTCATGGAAGGTGGCGACAACCCTGACGGGCATTCTCACACATCACTTCTCAATATCTTTGTGACGTGACTTTGACAGAACTTGAAAAAAAAAGAAAAAAAAGCTTCTTACCCATATTTTAGTACGAGAGAACAAGGGCCCCTCCAGGCTGGGCGGATGTGATGCGAGCTTTGCCAGCGTACTATTACTGAGCTTATGTCCACTGACCCCCTTGAGGCCAATGTCTCATATCTGGGGGACGACGACTCCGAGTTCTTCAGAACTGTCCATGGTCGATCTTTAAATACACTCAACACCAGATATATGCTTCCCGCCGACCGCGAAGAAGTACAGGTGATCCTCTCTCACACACCCCTCTGTCCCTCTTTCTAATATTCTAAAATAGCGCTCAGAGCTTCACCATCGAATGTTACAATTCGTTTTTGGCGGAAAAAATTATCTGGGACCTGTCAGGCAGGCTTTACAATTCGGTGAACGTCGCAGGAGTATGCATTTCCCCCTCTCCAGTTGGTGTTGCTCAAACATATTTTAGTCCTTGACCTTGGAACAGGCGGCGGATTTTGGTCAGTTTGCAATTTTTATTTATTTGTTCATTTGGGATGTTTCGGTATTAACAAGGGTACGTAGGGCAATTAACATGGCAGATGACTTTCCTCAGGCTGAGGTGATAGGCGTCGACCTCGCGCCCATACAGCCAAGGTAAGCTCACGTCACGCCCAAGTTCAAACTTGATCATCATCGCGCTTAAAATTTCGGTATATATTTAGGACCGTGCCGCCCAACTGCACGTAAGCTACACCAATTATAAATTGTACGAGGGTCGGCTGTCAACGCTCTGGTCAGGTTTGAGCTCTGTGATTTAGATCAGTGGAACATCCCATACCCTGACAACCATTTCGATCTTATTCATGCACGATCGATGCACACCGGAGTATGTTCATTGCCACTTCTTCTTGTTGTTATATCGTAAGACTAGTTACTAACACCATCAGATACGCGACTACCCCAGATTTCTCGAAGAAATCGCTCGTATACTTCGTCCGGGTGGTCTCGTTCTCATCGTTGAGCCTAGCTTAACGCCAATGACCGATGCAATGGCGGAAAATTCTAATGAGCTCCATGGCTGGTCTACGTTCTGGGAAACGTATCAAACCTGCCTTAAACATCAAGAAATAGACACGACAGTCCCAGTGTCCTTAAGACAGCTCCTGACTCACAATGGGTCATTTGAAAAGGTGGATGTACAAGACATCAACATCCCAATTGGTTTTTGGCCGAGTGGTGATCGTTCTTTTGTTTGCGCCCCTAAGCTGCTAACTAGTGATGCGACAGATCCCCATTTACTTACCATTGGGCAGCTACAGTGGATGGACTATGACATGTTCCTTCCAGCTTCGAAACCTTGCTTTCTTTTATCTGGTATATCAGAAGCAATAACCGAGCGTACCATCGGCGATGCTCAGCGGGACCTTTACTGCCTCTCCCCACATTCCTCAACCCAGCTGCATGTTGCGTGCGCCTCCAAGTGCCTGTGATTGGGGACAACATTTCGACACAATGTATTCATACCCCTCATACATCGCCATCGTTTCTTTTTATCACATCTGTACACACATCACACATATTCACTCTAAGTAATTCATGTCATAGGTCTTGAGCCATAATTTTTTATTCGTACAGTCAGTAACAAGCCCCCCAATACTGATATGACAAACAACCACGAGAAACTATGAAGGTCAAAATTGAAAGCTCACAAAATCAACAGAGGTACATAGGATGGTTGGTAAGACAGTATCAAGATACTCGAATAACAGAGGCCATGTAACGAAGATTTACCGCTGTTTGTAATCGTTCAAAACCGCCAGCGCCTCATTGACCTTGCCTTTCATAGCATCACTGTTGTTCAAAAGATGGAGCAGTTCGTTATTGTCCAACTCCAGGAGCATGCCTGTAATTTTGCCCGCTAGTTCGGGTTGCTCACTATGTGCGACATGGTTTGATAAGAAAATGCAAGATTGCCAGAATTTGAAGGTATACATACCTTGCAATCTTCATATAGATCACCTCGCCCAGAATCTGTTTCTGTTCAGATGGCGAGGCAGCAGCGAGCTGCTCGGCAGATATGGAAGGGATTTCCGATGGAGGCATGGGTGGCGCCGAAGGAGCTGCACTATCATCAGGTGTAACATTGCTAGAACCCAAGGGTTGCTGAGGGACACGCGCAATGGGTGGAGCGGCATTCCCCTGAGGGCCGGGAGCGTGAGTGGCAGCACCGTTAGTTCTTGGAACAGGGGCATGTGAATTAGCAGTGTCCGTTCCACGAACGCCTGGGGGTCGAGGGGGTCCACGAGGGGGATAGTTGGGCATAGGGTAACCTTGAGGGGGTCCTTGTGGATAGCCAGGAACAGACGCGCTTCCGGGAGGAAAGCGGGGAGCTCCACGAGGAGGAATCATACTAGGCTGACCATAGCCCATCATACCGCGGCCTTGTGGATGGAAGCCAGGGCCCGGAGGTGGATAGTACATTGGGCCGTTGATATAAGGAGCTGGCATGCCAGCTACTGCAGCCTGCTGAGCACGAATTTGATTGCGTTGCGCAATCTGGCTTTCCAACTGCTGTCTGCGGACTTCGCGTCGTTGAGCCAAAGAGACGTAAAGAGGCTTCGAACCCATCATCTTGTTATTCATCTCGGCTACTGCCTTTGTTGCCTCGTCGGGGGAAGAGAAGCAGACGAACCCAAATCCTTTAGAGACACCCTTGTCGTCCCGCATGATCTTGCAGCTCGTGACGGTCCCGAAAGGTTCAAACTCTGTACGAAGTTTATCGTCGTCCATATCATCTGCGAGGTTTTTGATATACAGGTTGACTCCGGCGTACTTGTTAAGTTTCTCTACTTTGGCTTGTTCGTACGACTTTCGCAACTCTTCTTCGCGCTCGGCTTTTTTTTGCGCACGGGTGACGAAGAGTTTCTTGCCATGCAGATCGAAATCATGAAGGTCATCAACTGCCTTCTGCGCATCTTCATGGTTTTCAAAATTCACAAATCCGAACCCCTTGTTCTTACCCTCATCATCAAACGAGATGAGAGCGGAAGTGACAGCGCCGTACTTGCTGAACAGGTTTTCAAATTCCTCCTGTGTGACCTCGGTATCGATATTTTTGACGTAAATGTTTGTAAATTGAGCTTTTATTTCGTCAAGCTTGGATTGCCGCTCCTGGGAAAGGGAGTTCATTTCTTTCACAAATTTTCTTTGACGTATAATTTGAGAAACTAGCCTTGCGGGGAATATGGATACCAACAAAAACCTTCTTGTCATTCAGCAGCATGCCATTGACGGCTTTAATAGCATTTTCGGCAGCCTCGGCAGTTTCGTAATGCACGAAGCCATAGCCCTTGGAGTGACCTTGCTCATCCGTGGCGACCTTGCAAGAGAGCACATTGCCAAAGGCGGCAAAAGTGTCATGGAGAGCCTGATAAAATCAATGTAAGTATGCGGACCAGGGTCAGAGTTTATAGCCAGAAACCTTGTTGTCGATCGCCTCATCCAAATTTTTGATAAATACATTTCCCTGACCAGTCTTGCGAAGGGCAGGGTCACGCTGAGACCACATGATCCGGCTGGAAAGAGGTAAGGTGAGAATTGAGACGGATAGGTGATGGATAGGGGGCGCCACACCATGCACGGTTCTTAATGAGCGAATAATTGAGCTGTTCAAGGGCACGCTCCCCTATTCAGCGGGTTCGGCTGTCATTATGTGGATTTTTTATACAGTATATAGTAACTTACCGTCATTAGTATTGAGGTAATTCACGTAGGCATACCCAAGAGAACGGCGGGTGACAGCATCACGGCAAACGCGAATGCTATCAAGTAGGGTCAGAGACGAATATCGACAATCGGTTATCATATCATTTACCTTGCTACAGGACCAATCATGTTGAATATCTCAAAAAGCATCGCCTCTGTGACGGTAGGATCGAGTTCTCCGACATAGAGCGATGCAGAAGGAGCGGTGGCGGTTGAACTTTGGGAAGGGTTGTAGATGGGCGCTGGAGATGGGTCGAGCACATCAGGTGCGGCCTGCGGAGGCAACTCTGGCTGAGCAGCATATGGCGAAGACATGTTCTACTGGTTTTTTTCTTTTGTGTTGGGGGTCGTTACTGCTTGAAATGGCTTTTTGTATGACTGAAAAATGATCAACTTGTCAGTGGTTCATGATGGTGTAGGGGCCGGACGGACACGAAATGTCAAAGCAACTCGGAAGGAATATAATATATATGTTTTCTGAATGTAGAATCGGTTTAACAAGGCACAGAAAACATACGTAAAAACTTGAGATGGAATGGCTTCACCTTGAAAGTTGCGTTAACGAATGCACATATGGTATACACACTAAAAAAATAAATTTAAACTCCGCGTTTGAGGAGATTGCAAGTTCGAACTTTCGAGGTGCCATATCATATTGTACTACGAAGACGATAGACGAAATATAGAGTGACCTAGACTATGCTAACGTTAATGATAAGCCCGGTATCATATTACCCTCGCGTGAAATACGCCTTGGCGCCATGTGTTGCCAGCTCTGATTTTGCCTAACGCAGAAATTAATTGTCAAGGTGCAAGAAAGGTGTTTTCACGACTAAACCTTTTCTACAGAGTGTCCTGCAGCGCTGTGGTGAGCATATATCTGAAATATGACGTTTGGTTTCATGTGATTAAGCAAGCCAGTACAGCTTACTAGACGGTAGTAGTACGCGTTGCCGAGGCCTTGAATAACCCAGCCCACTGTAGCAACCAAGCCGAGGACGGCAGCTGCCCAGTAATGCTTTACAAACATCTGGATTGTCCGGATAAGACCTGCTGAGCCAGTACTGGAAGGTAGAATCAGGAGGACTGGCTTCTGCCTCGGAGTTGAAGTATGGAAACATACCTTGGAACGCCAATGATCCTGTAAGGGAGGGAAGGCTCAGAAAGAAAGCATTTTTTTTGGGAAAGTTGAAAGTAATAAGCTTACATATAGACACTGAAAAGAAGATGGAATCCACAAAAAAAGAAATAGAAGTCTGAAAGTTCCGTATGAGGTTGGATTCTGGAGTGAGGGATGGCATGGTGGCTTACAGTAGTATAATGCTTGCTCCTGTTGGACAAGATGAGTATAAATGAACTACATTCCAAGCGAAACCGGTGCTTGCCTTCATATAACCGTTATATATGGGGCTATTATGGATAGATTGAGTTGAGATTCAGTAATGAAGGAATGGAAGGGAATTACCGGTACCACAAAAGAAAAGAGAGGATTGAAATTACAAGAAGGTAGCTTGAGCGGCATAAGTTTGTGCAAAGTAAGAATGGAAGCGAGAAGTTTAAGACACACCCGATGCTAGCACCGAGATCTCTTCCGGCTTCCTCTGCGCCTGCGAGCAAGATGAAGATGCAAGCGATCATGTTAATGAGTAGGGTGAGTGACAAAACGAGCCATAATTGGTACAAGCGGGTGATCAAGGCTTGTGAAGCTTCAGGTATTTCGTCTTTTATTGAGTGAAAGATCAGAGGGAAAACTAGATTATTATTGACAGTCAAGGACTTGTAAACACAAAAAAAGAAAGGGTGCAGACATGGTGGCCAGTTTGATTTACCACGATGTCGTAAGGCGTCTGCTTTTCTGCCGAGCTCCTGTTCGCGTCGCTCCAAGTCTGCTTCACGGCGACGAATTTCCTCGAGTCTAGTTGCCTCTGCTACGGAAGGCTGTGAGTGGGTAGGTAATGGGTCGTCAAAAGGGTTCGTGTCGAGTGAGTGGGTTGAAGCGAAAGGATTTTGATTATAATCTGCTACATAAAATTAATGAGAAGAAACACAGTTATATGGCCTGAGGACATACTCATCTCGTCGTTGTCGTTGTCGTCGTCAGTGACTCTGCGGTGGCGGCCAACTCCGAGCGGGGAGCGATGACCGTGAGAATCGAGTATAAATATAAAAAATTAGGTGGCATATGTCTTTTCATCTCTCTCTCTCTATAAACACCACTCCCACTCCCTCTCAACCCACAGTCTCTACTCTACTCAACGCAATGTTCTCTCTCGGCTCTTTTACTCTCGCCATCTCTGCCATCTCTGCAGTATCAGGTCTTGTCGTTCCCCGCAGGACACCCCCTGCAGGGTGGAGAGCTGATATCCTTGAGGTACCCGCTTTTCCTTTCCAATTTTTTGCTCTTGTTAACATCAAAAAAAAAAAAAAATTAGCCTTATGATGAATACAACGCCCATTACATGGCCATTGGTTGCAAGAGCAAACACAACACTGACTTCTTTGCCAAATGTTGCCACCCCAGGCTTAAGGTATCTACATGTTCACCTTTAATTTCATCACATAATCACATCCAGGCCTTTCAGAGTCTCGAGAATGATCGCCCCCTTGAATGTCGCCCGCTTACCTCCTCCGTTATAGACGTCAAACCCTCTCCGACGACCCCTGTCGATGAAGACGATCTTGACTGTGATGACGAGGATGTCCATCCGGTCACCCCTACCCATTCCCAGGTTCCTCCAGCTGTCACCCCAACCCCCCCTCCCGTCCTCTCTTCTACAAAGGCACCCGCCCCCACCACTTCCACAAAGGCTCCTGCCACTCCTACCTCCAAGCCTCCTCCACCGCCCGAAAATAACAGTGGCAACAACGGCGGTGCAGGGGTCAACAAAGGTGGTTTGTAAGTATCAACACCCGCACTTGGTTCATTCACATTTGCTTACTATTTCATGCAGTGCTACATTCTTCTACCAGCATGGTGTCGCCGGTGCCTGTGGAAAAGTGCATATGGACAGTGATTTCGTTGTAGCCATGGGTATGTTTTTGTGAACCATCACTTTTCTGAACTTGTTTTTTTTTATACTTGCATAGACTATCGCCGTTATGGTAACCTGAGCCTGCAATCGGCCCTCTGCGGAAAGCAGGTCAAGATTACTAATCCCGAAAATAACAAGGTGAATATAGCCCATCTTTAAGCACAATGAACTTTTTTGACGCTCGATACGATCCAGTCTGTTACAGCCACGATTGCTGACGCTTGTCCGACCTGTAGAAATGGCAATTCCATCGATCTTTCCAAAGGTGCATTTGACCAGATTGCCAGAGAAGTGGAGGGTATGGTTCCCAGTAAGTTTTACTGTACACTTGTTGATGGGTAGAAGCCTCACATATCTTCAATAGTTGCCTGGACTTTTGTTTAAGTCTTCTCGGACTCTTTACTCCTCTGACCATGTCATTGCTTTCCTTTCCTCATGTTTTCTACCCTTTTACTTTCACGAGACTAGCTCTCACCAGAGGGATGGTATGACTTACATGATGACCGGCTCGAGAGTCATTTATGATAAAAGCTAGCCTTTCCTACAGTTTCCTCGACTGGGGTCCGCTCATCACATATCCATCCCCTCCTTTCTGTCGAGTACCTGATGCATTCGCGATTTTAGTTTTACTCTGATAGCTCGGATCTATACGATGACTTTTATATTATATTATGCATATCATGCAGCGCATGTTGGTTATATTACATAAGCAATATGCATTCAGCTCTGCAAAAGATTCTCGTTATTGGAGGAAACGGATTTGTAGGTCTGCCATTCCTTCCAACTTTACTCCCGCCCCATGTGGTAACTTCCAGCTTTCGTGCAGGCTCTGCGGTCTGCAAAGCTGCTTTAGCGAAAGGCGTTCAAGTGACGAGTATCAGGTAGGAAATAAAGTCTGAACAGAGTGTAACGTGCACCTTCCCTCTCTCTAGTTCCTCTGGACGGCCATATCGGACAGCCAAAGGCCACACACCAGCCTGGGTATCTAAGGTATGCATTCCATGCTGTTTTCAAATCCCTGTTGTTAATTTAAATTTTCAGGTCGATTGGCGCAAAGGTGACGCGCTTCAGCCAGAGACTTTTGCACACCTGTTCCCGGAAGTCGACGGTGTAGTGCATACACTCGGAATTCTCATTGAAGATGGAAACTACAAACAGGCAGTGAGACAAGGGGATATCCTAGAACTTGCTGGCAGCTGGATCCGATCGGCTGCAGGCGATTGGGGTAACCCTCTTCAGAAGTCAATAGATGAGTCTCAGAGAGGGAGCTACGAAGCTGTGAACCGTGATGCAGGTATGTTGCCTTGTAGTTTTTTTCTCTTCACAGTTCTTTTAAGATGTTTTGACACCAACCGAAAGCTCTCCGGGTCTGCGAGGCCTTTGTGTCCTCCCCTTTCGACAAGATGCACCATCTACCCAGACCGTTCGTGTACATCTCTGCAGAAGACAACTTCCGTCCTTGGATTCCAGCGCGATACATCGAAACAAAATGGGAAGCTGAGCGAGGAATTGAAGCGTTGATGACTAACAGGCCTAACTTTCGAGGCGTGTACATTCGCCCTAGTATGCGTTCTTACTATTTTTCTCCAAGGCGATTCTTATTTCAATGTGATAAAGGTCTGGTCTACCATGCTCATTTCCGGCCATTAACAACACCTCCGGCTGCGTTCCTTGATCTTTCAGCAACGCTTCATTCCAAAATTTCACCCAGCATTCCAACGCCATCCAGTGTCCTCCGGAATCTTGGTGCGACTTTACCCAAATCAAGTGCGACTACACCTTCGTTTCTGGACTCGATTGCAAATGCTCTCGTGATACCGCCTATTCATGTCGACCACGTTGGAGAGGCTATATGTGCTTCGTTGAGCTCCTCGACTGTGCGGGGTGCGGTTGGGGTGCGACGCATGCGGGAGCTTATTGGATGGACAGATGAAAGTGGTGCCGAGACTACTGTGGGACAGATGAATACCCATTGAACATAATATGATGCTTGTACTTGATATAGACTAGTACCACTTCCGGGAATATATATTTATACTCCTGTTCCGACGGAGAGGAGGACCACAGCAGATGTGAGTCAGCGTTGTAGCCAAATCAGGGTCGTTTGCCGAGAGAACATACATATGAGTACAGATCGTACGAGATTACGAATCGTCTTCCTTGCTCCTTCACCATCTAACCTCATGCAATCCTTCACCAGGGCGCTCGTTAAAAATTCCCTCTCAAGGTCAATAGCCTATTCAGCTCCCTCTCAGAGGGCTCTCCCCTTCTCCCTCAACTCAAGGAATGCGAACGATGACCACGAACACGATAACAGCCGCGTATTGCGCATGCTTCTGTTCGGAAAGCCTGGGGCCGGGAAAGGCACGTTAACCTCCTGGCTGGTGCAGAAATACGACATTTTCTCAGTCTCAACCGGGGATCTCCTCCGACAGCATATTGTTGAGGGCACGCAAATTGGTCGTGAAGCAGAGGAGACTGTGGCTCGTGGAGGTCTTTTACCCGATGAGCTTATGCTCAAGGTTGTCACAACCAAACTCGATTCCCTACAGAGCAAGGTATAATCGTTACTTCCGGTTTCTGGTAGCAAATATCTTAAACAGATCATTAGCATTGGATCCTCGACGGGTTCCCTCGCACACTTGGACAAGCCAATCTTTTAGACAATCATCTGGGGTAGGGAGTCTATACAGAATGTCCGTCGATCTTCTCACCCACACCAAATCCCTTCCCAGGAAAAAGAGTAGTTCCCTTTCTCTCGTCGTCAACATTGACCTTCCGGACGACGTTATTCTCAGTCGTATCTCTGATCGCTGGGTTCATCTATCATCAGGTCGCGTCTATAACATGTCCTACAACCGACCTAAAGTAGAAGGACATGACGACATCACAGGAGAACCTCTAACTAAGCGCCCAGATGACAATCCGGTACGTTTCAAACGTCATAACAGCCAAACTGTTGTCATTTCCGATTCTTAACTGGGTCCATCTTTAGGAGGTCTTTGCTCATAGATTGAAACAATTCTACACATCCACATCGCCACTTTTAGAACACTACACCAATGTATCAAGATCTTCCAAGGAATCAGTCCAAAATCCTCATCCTCATCAGCATCCCCACCAAGTCTCATTCTATCGCCCCCAACAAAGGCTGAAAGTCAGGACGCTCTCAGGTGCTACATCTGATGACAACTGGCCGATTCTCGATCACCTTATACAGACTGCGTTCCCAACAGTGAAAAAGAGATCCGTCAACCGGGAAAAGAGGAGAAGGAGTAACCTGAGTGATACCTTTTTTACGGACAAAGTAGATGCTGTAACGGGGGTCTAGATTTGCATATCTACATCATTGTTTTTTCTTGGCAATTACACATTGGGACAACGTATCAGCATTACGACGCCCCTGAGTATTTATCTAACTCCATTGTCAGTAATAAACCGAGGCTCTCACCGAAGTCCGTACCTAATCCGACAGCTCGAGTTAACGTGAGTTCAAGCAAAAAAGAATGCAAACAACATTTTCACAACATATAGACCGTCAGGCAAGCCCTCTTGGACTTGCTCCATCACAAGACGTAAACCCGCCTGGTTAAATAAATCCTTCCATGCCCTATCAGATCTTTAGACAGATAAGCAAAATGCCTAAAGCTTGACAATATAAATAAACCTTGTCAAGCTAGAGTCCTGGTCATCAAACAGCACACAGGCTGAACCGTCCTGTAAGTCTGGACATAGGTTCTCTTTAACTACAATAAGACTTCTACCCTTCTCTTTTTCCCTTAAAGCGGCGTGACTCCGACAGAAAAAATCCACGAGTTCTGGATTGCTCAAGTGGCCCAGACACCATTGGCACCAGATGATATCAAAGCCCGCATTGAGGTCATCGAGTGGGTTTGGCGATTGATATCCTACGCGATCCAGGAAAGTCGCACAATGTGCATTTAGTGGGTTAAATTCCTGCAGTGTACCTTGCAAGATTGTGACACTTTTCGTCTGTTCTGCGATGCCTTTCCATATGGGCTGATCATGCTTCAGCTGCCCAGTGTACGCACTCGCTCTGGCTCGAGATAGTGCTTCTTGAACAAAGTGGTGCGTGGGTTCAAGAAGAACGACATCTGATACAAGATGAAGAAGGACGTCCGAGGTGACACGACCAACCCCTGCACCGACGTCAAGTGCCCGCGTCCGGAAGGAGGCGGTAAATTTGAGAGGTCGAAATGCAGAAGCAACTTGAGATAATTCCGGGTACAAGTAAAGTAAAAAAAGTCTAGAGCCCAATGAGTCTATCCGGGGTAGTGTCTGATGATGGGATGAGCACAATCCTCAAGAAAGATTGAAGGGCGATAAGTACTCCTATACCATATCCGCCTGCAGTGAAACTTCACAAATGAACGAATAAATCTCTATATGGTTGCTCTACTTACCCAGAACACCGTTGTAACTTGCTGGCTGGGTGTTCCAGTACTCGATTCCGTCGTCAATGTTGGGTTCAGGAATGGAATCGGAGGCCATGTCTGTTGATGTCGGCAGAAAATGCCAGTCACAGTCGCGTCGCCTAAACACGCAACAACAACGCGTTATAATGGACCTACTGGACGACATCTGGGATATACCTGCAGAAAATGCCAGTACAGAACACCGCACATCCTCTTCACCAAAAACCAGCCCTCTTTTTTTGGAGGACTCCGGTGATGAGAACCCACTTAGACTACCACGGCAACAGCCATTGCCTGCCCAAGAGGTCGACATTGATATTGACGCGATGTTTGCCGACGTAGAAAACGCAGATGATCCATTCAATTTCAAACCTCTGGCACCTAGTATTGATACGGAAGCCCTCAGGCGCGATGCTGAAGCCCGACATAAGAAAAATGTATCGAGTTCAATTCCCACTATTTCAGGTACCATGGGTGAAGACGGTCATGGATCCCAAACAACATCGGGAAAGGCAGACAAACCGAAACAGCTGAATAAAGAAAGAAGGCAACCCATGCGTTTGGATGAAGCGCGGCTGCTGGGTCCTACTGGGTTCCCTAAACTCATAAAAGAAACCAAAGGATTCCGGATCAAGGGGAAAGGCCATGAAGTATGTCTCTTGACTATGGCTTCACTGCACCCGCTTATCAGTCAAGCAGGCTGACGATCTTAACAGACTTCTTCAAGTCTATTCATACTGGTCCCACGAAATGTATCCAAAGACTACATTCCGTGATACAGTTGAACGTGTAGAGAAGTTGTGCCATTCGAAACGTATGCATGTAAGACTCTCACTCCTTTATGTTACTCCAACTAACCAGCGAGATAAGGTCGCCCTTAGTGTATGGAGGGACGAAGCTCGCGGTTTACCTTATAACGAGGTTATCGACATAGATGAAGAAGAGAATGCTGTGGCCAAGCGGAGTCCTGGACCTTCATCCCCAACCTCCGAAGGTGTCACTTACGTTCCCTTATCTTCGCGTTCACCCACCCGCCCTCCTTCCTCTACAGCAACAGAGCTCGGAGATGAGGACGACTTCGACATCGATACGATCATACAAAAGGAAGAGCACAGATTGAAAGAACAAGCTGCATCCCAAACATTTGGCCCATTTGCACTAGGTAACGATCCGGGAAAAACAAACGAAAGAACAGATGAAGAAGACGCGGCTATGTGGGAAGCGATGGATGTGGTACGAGATGATCCTTCAAGCGTAGCACGAATATCAGAAGATGGATCCGGAAGTCTAGAAGCGCTTACAAGCATCCCGAGCCCCCCTCCCACCAAACCAGCCATCCAAGTTGAAGATGAAGAAATGTGGGATATCGTGCGCGAAATGGAGAACGATGGTATTATGGCACAAATAACCAATGCTGCTTCAATTCCACCTAATAAAGTCACAACTACCAATGGGCAAGATGAAGATGACGACTGGGACTCTGTATACGTTTGACTCAATTTTTTTACGAGCCATCTACTCGAGTACATGAAAAATGATCGGCTGAGATGATGGATGATTATAAATTATGATCTTCAAAAGTAGATTTATTCATTCACTCGTATTCGACCACAAAACGCATCTTCCGCTAGCATTCCCAGACGCAACGCGTTCAACAATGATAGGATGAGAACACGTCACAGCTTGCACAGCAGAGATTCTGATCGATCGGTGCTTAGCAGCAGGCTCAAAGCACTTGTTTTAAGAAACCTACTTTGCTTTATCTGTCAACCTAGCCAGGAGATCGCCCTACGAGAAGTGAGCATGAAAGAACGGTCGTATCGGCTAACAACTACATACCTCACTTGAAAATATGTCAAGAGAGTGGTTCATGTTACCAATCTATCGGGTGGATTGCGTCTCAACTGTTATCATATTGATCACAACTGAACGAACCGTGAAGTATGGATGAACGTCCGGATTTGGAGACCACTGAGCCTTAAAGATAGTCAGCCATTTACCCTATGGCAGGACTTGTCTTAGCAATCTTGAACACGTGAGAAACAAACGCGCACCGTTTGGCAGTTGTGGTTTATGTGACTAAACGGCCTCGAAGATGGAAAAGGTGCAGAGCTGGTGAACCGATTAGGTGGTATGTCCCATACTATACAGTACAGGTTTCAGCATCGTGATGTCTGTAAATGGATAGAGGCTACTTACACCGTAGTTTATCGTCATAGCTTGTGCTAACGATATATCGCCCTCTTGGATCCCAATATGCCGAGCTAACAGATTTATCATGTCGCCACTCGGCGCGCTGACAACCTTTCCCTGCTTCGCCTTCCAAGAAATTTGAGATAGTATCATTTGCAAACTCTAACCCAGGATTCTCCGATTCTGCATCTGCCAGATCAACTGCAATGTCTTGCAGTTTCCTAACATCCCATACTCTGATCTGGTGTCAGTTGCACAGCGGTATTAAGAAGCGAGATCTTGCCTACTTTAGCCAGCGAGTGTTACTAGCCGTTACTAGAAAATTAGGTCGTGTCGGGTTTATACTCACACAGCCAACCTTCTGTTCGGACAGGCCGTACCACTGAGTTTTGGAAGGATCTTCGCGTAAATCTAGGTGTGTGATACCACCCGCACTGTCAGACGTCCACATCTCCTTTCCATCACGAGTTAGATCAAAACTACATATTAGCGTCCCATCTCCACTGGAGTATACTTGGCGAGATATGCCTGTTTCAAATGAGAGGCTCCGGATGCTACAATCGTATGAACTGGTATATATCTAAGAGTAAAAGTTAGTTGCGTTCAAGATTTGACAATAACAATATACGTTGTGTGTATTGTTAGGGTCAATCTTCATGCTTGATATCGACGATCTCGACGTGGCTGGCCAATGAACTTGTAATCGCCAGTATTTGCCGCCTTCTTCTATGGCGTTGGTGACCATCTCCCCATCTACATCCTGTACTTCATCAAGCGGTGCACTTGCGTCCCATATCCCAAGTTGTCCATGCTTATCTTGAATCGCGGGTTAGATGCATTTAGCAGGAAAGGATAGGACCTCGAATACCTCCAAAAAATATGAGATCTTTCGTAGTTTCTGGGTGATATGTCGCGCTGTAGACTCTATCTTGTGTAACCTTGGCACGTGAGGTGACTCGAAGCGATTGGAATCGGTCACGGAGCACGGCGACTTCTTTATTCACTTCGAATTCGAGAGCTTCCAGCTCATACCTCGGATACGTGGTTTGTACAGCATCCCGCAACGTCGCAGATAATGATGGAAGCTCATTTATTTCGTGTTCTCCTAACAAAGTCAGAAGCTCCAAATCGTGCGTTCGTGGGCGGTTTGCAATTCCAGCACGCTCTTCAGCTTCCAAGCGTTCCTCCGCCTCCTTGGCGCGTTGCAATTCCCAATCAGCCTGATAACGAATGGTAAGAAAAAGGATTGAAATAGATATGCCTAATATATTACCTCGCGTTTCTCGCGCTTCGAAGGGCTTTCATCAAGATCAACGAGCGCCCTCTTCAGCCTAGATGACTGCCGCCTAGGGACTTCGACCTCGGATGATTCTTTCGTTACGCGCTTCTTCGGCTGTACTGGCTTGGACCTCGCGTGAGTAGTTTGCTTGGTATTCTTTACTGATGGTCCAAGTCCAGCCAAAGCTTGTTTGAGCTCCAACTCTTCTAACAAAGCGCGATTTCTCGCGATGTTGGCTTCACGTTCTATCTCGCTACGCGAAAATTCAACATCCAAGGTAAAGCTCTCTACTAGCCACTTACTATTGCGATAACTTCGCCATTCTGTGGAAAGCGTCAGTGCTGTGGATGAAGTGTATTGTACATAAATTTAACGTGACGCCAGCGACTCGGAAGTCACGCGATTTACAGTTTCGTGTTAATCTATGTAAGCCAGAGACACAATGATAATGTTCATCTCTTCTCTTTCATACCTGAAGAAGTACTTGTAGGAACAGAAAAATCTGTAGCGTAATAGCCGTAGGGGCTTAAGACTGTGGCCAATTTTTGATGAACCTCAACCTGGAACTCTTGGAAGGGGAAGTTTTCGCCATCAACTGCAAAAGAACCTTTGCGACTGAGAGGCTTTATACGATATGCGTGAGCTTTGACATAGTGGAGCTATAATGCGCATCAGAAATGTCATAGCATACAAATGTGGGGCCGTCTTACATCGCGCTCCCAGTAGCCCTCTCCTGTGGCTCCGCGCCCGATATTGGACAAAATAGCCTTACGGGAATGCTGATAAATTAAACATGGCTATCGGTAATGCTGTTGAATATGTAAGTTGAAACGCACTACTGGATATGCTATGATGTCGATGAGACCATCATCCGGAAGTGAAACAGGAAAAGCCATCAGATCTCTTAAAAACAGGACTATAAGGCAACCTTTCCGTGCTGGTTCGTAGTAAATCTTACCTGCCAACAAACGGTCCTTTTCCTGCATAAACATATAAAAGGGGTTGATCATAGGTTGTCCATCCGCCTGTGTCTTCTGAAAGATTGGCCAGGGGAGGTAGTCCCCCGCCATCGTCCTCTACTCTCGGTTGCTGTTCCAATCGGCTCTGGCGTCGAGACTGGAAGTCTTGAGCCATTTTCATTTTATCCCCTTCGGCCAGCTTGTAAGACAGCTGTACTGGGCAAGCCTTGAACTGCATGACTTGATACAAGGATAGACCTTGAGACCTTGAAGTATCAACCAAAGAGGCACACACCTCCACGAATCAACCCTACCAAAAAGCGGGTATCACCCATCCATCGGAGGTTATCGGTTCCAATATCTACATCTGCTATCAATCCAAGAGCTTGTGACATGAACGATATCGTCCGTTTTCCGTTTTGTGTTACAGAAAATACGTCAACTTTCATCTTTCTCCCTGCCATGCACAAGTGTTCAGAGGTTGAAGGATTCCAGGAAGTGCGAATGGGTACCTTTGACGACATTCAGTGCAGCCTCCATTACGTTAAACCCATACTAGATAGTTTACACGTCAGCTTTACTAACGAGGCTTAAAGAAGTCCCACTGAACTTCATGTCCTAAGAGGTTAAGAGATAGTCCGTTGCCCGAACCCGCTGGGATAGGAGCTATTGGTATACAGAACGCCTTCTGTGGGCTGCCGTGAATTGCAAAACCATTCATGACCTCGTGGATTATGCCATCGCCAGACACGGTCACCACCGCATCGTAGTTTAGTTCAAGATCTTTGGCGATATCTTGAGCATGGCCCCGGTGAGTAGTGTCTAGAACATTTTCATGTGAGATCCATCTCAATCGACGATGCCACGCCTACGTATAATATCCATTGTGCACTGAGCAGCTCGGAATATCGGCTCGACACTCTTACTGAAGATAGATACACCTTTCCGCTGGACGTTCATGTCATTTTGAGAGGAGGAAACTAACTGCAAGCACTGCGTACTAGGCCTCCATGTGGGTTTATCAAGATTTTGAGACGTCGCTTTCGTTGGATGCCCGAGTCTGTCCATAGTTGAGACGATGCGCTGAGAAGAGACAGTAAGCAAACCTTCATAGATCCGCTTCATAAGGTTTTCCGCCCACTGAATAACCAGATCGTTTTCCAAGTTGTGCGGCTTGCCCTCCAGTTGAATTAATGTCAAAGGGCCGACTTTTCTTTTCCGGTAAAGATATACAACTTCCAAGACGTTATTCTCAGCGTGAAAACTAGCTCTGAGAACTTGACGGTATACAACATGTAAAGTTTCCTTCTTCTCTAGATGGATAGTCAATCGTCTGTCAAAAAAAAAGGCGGCGTGCTGCAGATACCCGCGAATGTGACCCTCAAGGCAGCGTCTTCGCATTTTATGGTGATGGACGCTCCTGTTTGGCCTTTGCGTATTGTGACCTCTTGCTCCATAACAAATTATGGTGAACAGCAAAAAGGTGTTTACGAAGGAAGACGAATGAACAAAGGGCTTTTCTATTACATAATTTGTAGTACGTAAATCATAATCTTCTTGCACATTGTTCTACATAATAATAATCGAAATAGAATACAGTCTAGATTTGGTGACCTCCTCCTACCTCTTGCCAGGAATAAAATATTGGGCATGTGTTTCAAATGGAGAAGAAAGGAAAAACAATTGGTAGTACAGACCAGAGGTTCCCAAAACCATGAACCATACCAATATGCTGGTAGATTCGGCAGCATTATTACGAGATCCTCCCTTATCCAGAAACGCGAAGTGTAGACGGTCAACGTTCAACCGAAATAGCACCCCCCTCTCGATCGAATATTTGTAATATGTCTGTCCATGCTATCGCACAAACTGGCTTTGGTCATGGAACCAATGACCTCTACGATAGGTACTATGTGATGAAATGTTGTACGTATTTCACCTAATGGAATCTCGTGCACCTAGAGCCCGACCATCCTACCAACCTTTTGCGTTATCTTACATACGTGAAAAATGCAAGAGGATTCCTATCGTGAACGTAGTCGAGTATGTACTATATCGATACTCTTGGCAAGACGATCGCTCACACAGTCAGAATTGGGGCCGGAACAGGCATTTTCACCCGCTCTCTACTGGCTCATACAGACTTGGCTGCCGATCTGAAAAAACTGAAAGCCTTTGAACCTAGTGCGGGTATGCGAGAGATGTTTAGCAGAACCGTCGTTGATGAACGAGTGACTATCGCTGACGGCACATTTGATAATACTAGCGTAGAGGACAACTGGGCTGATCTTATTGTGATAGCACAGGTGAGTTTTTGAACTTCTGCAAGCTTCCGCTCATCGTCTGTTCAAGGCTTTTCACTGGTGCCCGGATTATGATAAAGCCTATGCTGAGTTTGCACGGATCCTCAAGCCAGAGGGCACCGTAGCCTTGATATGGAATTTAGAAGACAGGTTGGCTGAAGTTATTGAAGGTTCTCAACTCTGACTGTGTTTGGTAGAGATCGTGCCCGTTGGGTTTCCAGTTTACGAAGTCGTATTGAGAAGCACGAAAATAACACGCCCCAATTCCGACACAATTTGTGGCGCAAAGGTTTCGATACTGCATACAAAATTTTATTCAAACCGCCTATTGAAAAATCCTGGCAGTATGTTCTTTCAACGACAGCCAATGCCACAGTTGATCGAGCATTGAGTAAAAGCTACATAGCTGTGCTTCCAGAAGCTGACAAAGCGGAAGTTGGGAGGGATGTTAAAAGTATTGTGGAAGATGGGGAGGACAAGGTATGGATTGACAAGGACCAGGGCACATTTGAATACCCATATCTAACGTTTGTGGTGATTGCACATAAAAAGTAACCGCGGTATCACAGGGATCTAACAGACATACTTGTCAATATCTTCACAACAACTGCATAGATTATTTTTGCTATTTCTTCATCAGGAAAAGAGGACTGTTACCAGATGGCTGTGTGAGGCCTATGATCCATAGGAAGGTTGCCATAATATGATGAAGTAGTCTGAACAACTCACATGATCACCCAGGACTGGTCAGGTGAAAATATGTTTGTATGCGACGTGACAAGCACAACGCGACATATTGCCACTTGAAGCTTCCTATAACCAAGCTATATAGGGCTTGCGTCATATTCAATGAAGTTGATAGGGAATGTCTGCTTAATTGCCCCAACAGAGCCTGCCAAACACTTTAGAGGAAGGCTTCTGAATGGATGGATGGTCGGATGTGTTTACAATTGTTTTGACTGACTCTTGTTGTTATCCACATACCAGCCGTAAAATGGCTACCTCACCTGCACCACGACGTTCAGCGCGAAATAAGCATCTGGGCTCTCCATCAGGACGTATCAGAGTTATAGGCAATGCCAGCAGGCCCGCATCTCGTCTTGCCACGCCAATTCGGCAACCCGAGCGAGGTTGCTTCAAGGACCGCACATCCGTACAACCTGCGATAGATATTAATGAAGCAAGAATCCATACAAGGATCGGGGCAGAAACACTATTTGCAAAATCCGATCAACTTACAATCTCATTCTATGCAACCTTACCAGTGGAGTTGAAACAAATCCTCAAGAATGCTGGTATAAAAGCCATCATAGCTTTCTGCTACGCGTAGAGTCCCGACTAATTTTGTTTATAGACTTCTTCAGAGAAGCTTACACAGGTGATATCGATGCCGTGACCGGATTTGCCCTTGTAGCTTCTGCACGTACCTGTTTTGTCTGGCAACATGCGCAGGTATTTTTTTCACAGTTGAGTTTCATTTCTCATTTCTCAACAAGGATGGGTATATTAGGCGCTAAGAGGAACTCCAACTTGCTATATTTTTGCGTGTCCACCGAATATCACATCACAAAATCCTCCTTTTCATGCACTCATTCCTTATAACTCAACTCGCGAGCCAGGCCTGATATTGGTATCTCAGGAGGGTGCTGTTCGCTTGTGGGATAGCATCGGCATCGGGTTGGCTGGGGGCGAACACTATACAACTGTACATATCGATCTATCCGCCGGTGAACACGTTACGAATTTTGTCCGCTCGGATGTAAGATATAATATCTATCTCGGCATTGTAGAACGCTCACATCAGTAGCCTCAAACATATGTAGCGGCAACAACTTCCGGTCGCCTTTTTCGTTTAACGTTATCCACATTGGGAGGTAAACAAGTCCTCGCATCTCACGTTTTCGCAAAGCCTTCACGATCCCTTTCCTTATCTCGACTACTTCCCTCTTTCTTTTCATCCACCTCTGCCCCTGACTCTACGGAGAGCCTTTCGAAGAACGTGAATGGCATTGCCTTTGGTGTCAAGAAACCTACCGGTGAAAAAGACGTCTGGGCTTTAGTTGATACTTGGTTACAAAGGTGGTCTATGAGTCCGGAGGGTCATGAACAACTTCTTTTTGAGCATGACGTTTCATCGGCTCTTTCATCTGCCATTAGAAAGAATTTTGATACGCGTGTGGATGATGATGACAGTCGAGTGGATCTGGAATTATTAGATGTTGCCGTCGATGAGTACGTCAGCTTTTTTTACCACAAGATATCGATCCTGAACATTCCATGAAGTGATAGACTTGTTGTGCTCCTTTCATATGCGGGTGCTGAAGATGATGGAGCAATGGTGTTGGATGACGCGGCAGTCCGCCGCGTCTATGCCTTGGCATTTCTCTCTTTATCCAACGAAACTGTTGATGTCCTAACTGTACGTAGTGTACCATATCATAGCGTGAGTGTGCCAAGCTCTCATCATTGAGCTTCATGTTCTAACGTTGTTATGCACAGAGCTTCAGTGCGGGTGCACCCATGCATCCCCGCATACGCTTGGCCATGGATGGAGCTATAATCAGCGTTCAATTTGGAGACGCTGTCGCCTTGTGCGCGCGAGGTGAGTATGTCCTACAAAGTGGGTGATTATCTCGTAAACGCCCATTGCAGACGTCGACTACAGGGAGCGTCTTGAACTCAAGTCTGCAACTGATAGAACTCTTGGTGTTAGCGCTGGCGAGGATGATAGTCCTCTGGTGGTGCTGACTGCCGCCACCATGATGAAGATATCTGTCAACCTTGATAAGGTTCTCGCCTATGATTTCGAGTAGGTCTTACGTTAGATACACATCTGTAGCCGCTCTTTGAACTGTGCTCAGAAACGGAGAAGCGAAGCTCGTCAAGTCGGCTATGACTCAGGCGATTTTATTCGGTGGCTTGCCGGACGTGAGCGTTATTTCTACTACGCCTAGTATACTCTCATTTTTTTTTGCTTCTAGAACCCCCTTCATTTTAGCTACCCTCCAGATGTGGATGCAGAGAGCTTGATGCAAGGTGCAGAGCAACTCAGTCGTGCCGTCCTTGAATCAGGTGTGTACCTCTGGGAAATTTCTGCCCACCATTAAGCTTGGAACAAAGACTCCGACGTGGTGCAGAAGAACCATGATTTGAGTGCGCAGTTGACAGAACGGAAGGAAAGATTGAGTTGGCTCATACGATTTATCAACGATAATGCTGTTCTGGTCAAGGTGTGCGTCCCGATCTTCGACGAGAGGCAAAAATCTCATAAAGAAGCACAGATGTCTCAACAGAGCCGGCAAAATCTTGCAGCCGATGCCGAGAAGTTGTTCGCCTGTTATCAACTTTGGCTAAGGCATAACGATTTTTTGGCGTAAGCATCGAGATCTCTTTCTCTCAGGCACATCTCATTTTTTTGCAAGAACGAATCCTACTCGTAGCATACTTCATGACGCTGCCCGTGCCTACATGGAGGAAATAGGCCAGGGAGATTATGAGGACATTATCAGGGCATTTTTTCGTGTGCGGGTCGCTGATATTGACCTGCTCATTATTAAGGTTGGGCAAGCAGCTGCTCAAGCCACTGGCCAGGAAATGATATTCCGTTTGGCAGAAGCCAATCGTATTGTGCTGGCAAGTCCATTACTCCATAACTGAACAACGGAGAGCTCAGCCTGATAAAGACTGTCCTAAACTCGGCAAGCGATTATCGAGAATACAACCTCGGAGTCTACGGTATCGACCTCCCTATGAGAAACCCCTGGAGTAGTAAACCAATCATAATTGACGTCGTGGAAGGGCTGTTCCAAGCGACTACGAAGGCTAATGATGGAACGGATATAACTCATGACTCTAAGCTTAGCTCGGAGCTCCCCGATTTGGCGTCCACCCTGTTTACCTGCATCCAAGAGAGATTAGACTGGCTTGAAAGGTATGCTGTCCTGAGCGATAAATAAATACGCGAGCTAACCGATGTACAGTGCTATAGCTGATCCGGGGCCAGAGATTGAAAGAGAGCACGAAGAACTTCTCAAAAAATTTGATTTGCTCCGTCCTGAGGTGTTCGAAACACTCCGTTAGTTGGCCCAAACTAGGTATTGTTTTATACTTATACTATAACGCTCTTACAGGGAAGAATGGGTATGAAGGAGCCGCATTTTCTCTGGCAGAAAAGTATCACGATTTCGCGGGGCTAGCAACACTCTGCAACAAAGATATCACATATCCACCAGAAAATAATCCAAATTTTCTTCGTATACAAGCCTATATTGATCGGTTCAAGGACGGATTCACTGCCGAGCTTTATCGGTGGTATATACAACATGGCATGTTTTACCTCTGTAATGGAGAACTTCTGACCAACACTCACATAGGGGAATTGCGAGTTCTGTTTGCCCATGATGATTCTCATGGTGCTTACATAGACAGATTTTTCGCCGAGTACCCTAATGACTCTGTCTCATGGGTCAATGACTTGGGGAAAGGAAGATACCAAGCGGCGGCTGTAGCGCTTCTTGAGGAAGCCGGGCAAGCTACTGTCCTGGAAACAAAACATGTGGCGTTTACCGAATTTTTTTCCCAGGCCGTATCTTACATTGAAGTTTTTCTAGCTCATGCTTAGCATTGGCAAGCTTTCACACCTAGCACAGCTTCATGAACCGAGCACAACCTTAGATAGTTCCATCTTGGATGGTATACTTTCACGTTTCATTTCGCCACTCCCCTGGATTAAAGAATTTCTATAGCCTTCCACGACGATCTGGACTTTGTTAGTGTGCATGAAGCATTGCTTCAGGAGTTCAGGTCGGCTTTGAAACCTGTACGGGGTCGGCAGTCACTTGAAAACCAAGTGGACACAATCACAAAAACTATCGCGTCTGGACTGTCGGAGAAAAGGGCGCTCGGCCTTGTAATTCCTGTTTATGCCTCTGTTTTATCGGGCACTGAAGTTGCCATGTAGATATTCAAAGATCTTGTTCGGAAGTTGCTTCAAGGGCGGGCTTTGTCCATAGAAGATACAGTTGACGTTTTGACCCTCAAAGATAACACATCCACGTTAGAGGACTTTGCCACGGCTCTCCACTTATTAGCTCGTGTTCAAGTAAGGCTTGCAGTTCGACAAGGCAACTATAGCCGCGACTAACATAGTTTATGTATAGAACCTGCCTGAAGCTCGACAAACTTCAGCGTTCCGAACCGTGTGGCGACGAATATACATCCGCGATGAGTTCGTGCATTTGGTTCTAGCTTAGGCAAATACTTACTACTTACATAGCTGGGATATCATACGTAAAACAGCTAATATTTCGGATGCAGAGCTGAGCGCTCGGTTCCGAAATACAGCGTTATATCACACCCTTTGTGCGATCTTACCCAGGGATCATCAACCAGAAGGTTATGAAACCTTACCCGATGTTGCTCTTGTCACGCCTTCGGTATCTGAAATTGCCTCCCGCTGGCCAGGTTTTTCACAGGATCAATTGAATGATCTTGTACAAGATTATAACCTTGAATGCGACCGACTAGGTGAGATGGATTTGAATGACGTGTATCATCGTGTGCGGGAATTATCTGCCCACGATGTACTATGGGAGACTAGTATGTAAATTACTTTTAGCTATCATTGTGCGTCTTGGTGTAATACGCCGTTGCTACTTTCTTTCGACGGAGAAAAAAGTTGGATAAACGAGTGGCGAGATTTTCAACTTCGACTTTTAATGAGAGTTTGATGAGAATTAAGACGCGACGCCGCCACTCTGTAGTATACTCTCTTGTCGCAGCGGCCTCTTGCAGGTACCATTGCCTATAAAAAATAGATAATGCCTTCTCCTTATCCAGTACAGCGACCGATGGAGGAAGCCCCGCTAAGACGGCTTGTTTTGCAACAGTGAAGCGTATGTTGCTCTACATACATGTCGCGGTTGGTCACTCGCTGTAATCCAACGACCATAACAAGAAAAGTAGGACGTACATCAAACCAGAATTCCTGATGAAAAACATCGATTTGTTGCCGATATAGCCTGTACTGAAGCGCAGGCTCTGTGTCCCGCCCGGGTTGTATTGGGGCAAATTCTGCCAGAGAATAGGGATGGCGAATATACGACGGCGGTGGAGGGGGCGGAACATCGTTGTAAATGATAGGGCGCATATGGGAGACGGGGTCTGGAGGGGCGACAAGGTTACATGCTCGAGTAGAAGTATGCAGCATTCGACGAGTGAATGGTCGTATTGAAGTCATCATAATTAAATAAATATAAATATATCAAGAAATCGCCCTCCAGAAAGCCGCCCTCAGCTCATTTGGCCTAGGCATTCCAACATCGTCCGCAATGTCATCCCATATTCCACCTTCCTGTGACTTTAATCTAGATATTTGTTGGCCTGATTCAATTGCAGCATGCTCGTCAAGGAGAGTGTGTGAGGGCCCGCCGCTCAGATGAGTATCTGCCCCTGCAACCACAAGCAACCTGGGCGAGGCCTCTTCTAACCCATGGCCTTCTTTATGAATTGATGAGTCCCAAAAGTCGGGTAGGTAAGGCTATATGAAGATCGTGAGCATGGTATTATGACTCGAGCGCCATGATATGGTCCCATTATACAAAGAATGGAGGGATCCACTAAGTGTGTACGATACTGTTAGATATCTGTAAAAAAAAGGCAACCTACAACTTGAACAGGAGTTTCAGCATCAGGCTGCCATAGATCGGGTATTACAACTTTGAAAAAATCTTCTGAAGCCTGGGATGCCATGCTAGTAACAGCTGGAGCGATGCCATTATCCGTCGGTGTTGAATATGTCGACATCGCCCGCGTAGCACTATGACTCTTGTCATTATCGCGGACGCGAGTGACGAAGTCTGCCTTGTTCCTTGTAGAGTTCAGAGAGCCAATTCTTAGTCATTGGATGCGCACAGAAAGACTTACGGAGATAGTCCGCATAAGACTAGCTTTTTCCTAGGCTCTGCTACGGGTGAAACAAAGTTTCTGCGAGTAGAACGATGGACAGTAGCAACGTTTATTGAACGGAACATGGAGGAAATGGTGTGGAAATGACTGAGCACGTGAAGAAGATTGCTCGTCGGACTGTCATTACCTTACTCAACTTACTCAAGCCCTCCGTCGCCGTTCATCACATCAATCGAGTGGGGCCAGCTGGCAGCCGCTTGCGTTATCTCTTTTGCATCTTTAATTTGGTCCCGATTGCAGCGTGATTACCCATTACTTTTCGGAGATCTGCCTCGTGTTTTCATCGAGGCACGACACCCAAACACATCGCCAATTCAAGGAATATGACTCTTGCTCCCTGAACTTTTCACTTATAATACAACTCGCCAACCGCCATGCTTCTATCTCCTGCGTAGGCCTTATCAACCGCTTTCCGATATCTATATCTCTCACACTCCACATCATAACTTCAACAGATCTGTAAGCGCCGGGCTGCCTTCCTCAAATTTCTGGGATAAATTCAAGCCAAAGTCCAAAGACGCCGATTCGCGAGATCGTCAAGGCCCAATGACTCTCGCAAGGCAGCGTCTCTTGACTTTGGCCTTTGGAGACATGGAAACTATCCGGACAGTTAGTTTGCTTTGCCCTGTCACAGTTTTTAGACTTTCTCTCTAACCTTTCTGATAGCTCCCTAATACTTATGACGTCTGTCCCCTACAAATTCCAACTCAAGTAACCAGTCCTTATACGATCATCTGCATTAGGAACTCGAAGCCGTAGCCAGGGATTGGGCTAAACCTCCCCCCGATGCACCCTTTACCCTCCGCGTACCAGTAGAGTTTGCTTCACTCCATGCCGCTGTAATTATCTCACCTGGATCTTTCAAGTTGTATTAGCCACTGATATGTTACACAGCGACTAGTCGCGGGGCCTTACATTTACGTGAGCCAGCTCCCCAGTCGCTTTCTGTACGGCTGTTGACTGCATGATGTAGCTCACAGGTAATGATTCCTACCAAATTGCCCTAATGGGTGTTCAGGGCTTACGCGTTGAGATCGTGAGTGACGGCCCTCCCCCGCCAGACGAACCTCCGTATGACTTCTTCCTCTGCGCCGATTGAACTTCGTGCTAACTCTTTTGTACTCAGACCACCTCCGTAAGTAAAATTGGTTCATTGCCCCTACGAGGGCTAACAACCGCCCAAGACCTCCGCCAGTTCTAGACATGCCAGCAACTCTCCTTCTTGAGCTGACGCCTGGCCAGCATGTCGAACTCGATGTGAGCATTAACTCCGAAGAACTCGACATGGCTCGCATGGAAGATGGTACTCTCGTTGATGGCGTGTTTTGGGGCAAGCTTGATATAGTCCACAACGGTGACGATCATCATATGGAGTTCACTGGCACTCGACTCCCTCCAAATGAAGATGTCAATAAGGCAGGATTCAAGGTTGATTCTCGAGTCATGACCAAATTAGCTGCGGCGGCAAAGCCTGTGGCTGCCAAGTGTCAAATAACCATCTTACCACCAACCATGCAGTACTGCGACGTAACTTTAACGTTTTCGCCTCTTTGGCAACTTGGAGCTTCGTGGCCACCAGTGGAGAAGGTAGCCGATAACAGGTACAAGTACTTTTTACGTGCACATCCTGGTGGCGCCCTGGAACACTTCGAGAGCGACGTCGTGACTACTTCGCTATTTTACGAAGCAATGTACGCTTTGCCTCTTGCACTTGAATATATATCCCCCTGACCCTCCGTCGTAGACCAGATCCGGGGATGGTAGATCCATACGACTATATTGCACCTCGAAACGGGTTCGCAATGTCTTACACCGACTTCATTCCACATCTCAAAAATGTCCTCGATCAACTTGGACTATCGCTTCATGCACGAACACACTTTATTGCGTATGCGGAGTTCCTTTCCTTTCTAGCCACCTATACTGATAGATGCCAATGTCAAGTAACAATATATCCGCATTCGCACAACACAAGAACATCGCATATCGCTTTATCTCCCAGTCAAAAGTTGCATCCGCTATCAACATTTCGGTAACCCATGATCCTTGTTTGACCACCCGCTTGTTCCTTATATTCAGAGGGTTGAGCGATGAGGACATGGGGCTATTTGCTGGCGCAGGTGAAAAGGAAGCGAATACAGTCAACTGGAGGGAAGTTATTGGTTGGACTGAAGATTCAAAAGACCCGAGCTTATTCCGTGTGCTGGAAACATCCATTTTAGAGGTCACTTGATGATATGTTACCACTGCCCACTCGCACTTCCCTTTTTTCGATTCTACATATCTGTCGGTTATGACTCTGACTTATTTCCAATTTTAGTACAACACCTTAGCATGCCTTTAATCTTCTGGTGCACCAACAATCCTCTTTTGTAGTTCTAGCGTTCGTCTTGTACTTTCCCAAGTAGTATATACCGAATAATGAGATGCGTTTCGATTGAATACTGGAGGTGGAAAGAAGCATTATAACGAGGCTTTGACATAGGGTCTGAGCGTGAGTAGAAGCATAGGGCATTATACACAAGAAATTCCCAAGTATAGATCCTGTCGCTTTGTGGTTCCTTCCACCATGACCATGCTCAGATATAGTTTCGGGCAGCTCGCCAGACGGCGTTTCTACTCGACAATCAATGATTCCGAGGTGAAAGCTTTGGACAAGTGGATAGCCACCCCTCAAGAGATAGTACTTGGCGATGCTTTCCATTTTGAACATCTCTCTGATCTATACACCACTCTACCAACAAGAGATGGCACTCGTCAGCCACATCAACCTCCCAAGGAGAATTCAGCACTTGGCTATGGTCATCATCTTGCCTTTTTTCATGCTCGCCTCCCAGAGTCTCAGTTGAGGGAAGATGGGACCGAAGGTGGGTTGTCCCCTCCCGAGCCTTTCACACGGCGAATGTGGGCCGGAGGGAAGATTGCCTGGGATACGGAAAATCCACTAGTCATAGGCCATAAAGCAACAGCAACCTGGGGAGTTGATTCTGTCCAAAAGAAAGATTTCAACAATCCTCACAAGGTTCCGAAAGTGTTCGTTAACCAGCGAATAGAGTTCGCCATGCAAGGAAACAAAAAACCATCCGTTTTAGAGGATCGTGTGCATGTCTACATCCCTCATACCGCCACTATCAAGACGACCCCGAGAGATGGTGAGTTGCAGCTGTACTGCGATACATCTTCCGATATGCATAAGCAACTTGAATACAGTAAAGGATATTCCTACCTCGTCTGACTTTTCTTTGTCATACACACCGTCCTTGGTGACGCTCTTCCGGTTCTCAGCGTTGATGTTCAATGCACACTATCTACACCTGGACCTAGACTTCACCCAACAGAAAGAGGGCTACCCAGGTTAGCTTGGACGAGAATTTCACAAGACCACAAATCACTTACATCTATTAGAACGCCTCGTGCACGGCCCACTTACAGCTATGATGTTACTGGAAACGGCAAACTTCCACCATCCTGGTCTGCAGCTCAAGTCATTCGAGTATCGTGCCAGAAATCCAGTCTATGTGAACCGCAGATCCACCATTCATGGAACTTGGACCGATAATACATCT
Source organism: Calocybe gambosa (assembly GCA_900068965.1). NCBI lineage: Eukaryota > Fungi > Basidiomycota > Agaricomycetes > Agaricales > Lyophyllaceae > Calocybe > Calocybe gambosa. The sequence continues at coordinate 235,774 of CEMU01569747.1, read as the reverse complement.
ATTAAATTGTGGTGTGTAGATGATGATGGTGTTATAGGCATGACAGGAATGGCCCAACTCTTCTAAACGTACACTAATTACTAGCCCGTACCCGAGGTTATACACCATACTATTTAGCATCTGCAAGTTCTCGAGGTGCAAACCCGGGACGCCGTGCTCCCATCCTTGAGTGAGTAGTCGTGTAAGGCAGCGACCATGGTGTACACTCGTAAAGGTCAGGCAGCTTGAAGGTAGTTGGAACAGATTTCAGGCAGGATACCGACTTTTTAGAAACCTGAGATAAACGGGCGTAGGAAGCCGAGAAAAAAAGCAAAAGAAGAATGAGATGTACCATATTTATTACCCGCCTCTTTGCGATTCCGTTTCCCTTGAGCAATCTTTTCCTCTAATGCTTCACGGTTCTCATATGCTTCCTTGAGTAAAGTCGCTAGTTGATGCCTGGAACGCGCAATACCGCTCATTTTGCTTGCCTATTTTGAGGTTTGAGGTAGGTTGCAAAAGGAAAGTCCCCAGACTTACAGTGATCTTCATCTTAGGCTGTGCAAGTGTGCTACCTGCTCCCTGCGTGATCGCCTTTCTATCCTCCCTCTCCTTTATTTCTCTCTTCGCTCTTTCCATCTCCTCTTGTGCGTTGACTTCTTCCACAAGACCACTGTCCAAACCCTCAAAGCCTTTCGCCGTGCCTTTTTCTAACGCTCGAACATGGGCATCATACTCAGCCTGCCATTTTTTCAAAAACTCTGCATAATAAGCAGGATCGTGTGCAGCCCACGCCCCGGATAGAGTCTTGTAATAGCCCGGGTATTCATCAGTTTGTGATGGCTCAGGGGGCTGGAAAGTAGGTAGTTCTGGGGCGGACGATATTGTTGTAGTCAACAAATTTGGGTTGGAGCTCGAAATTGAAGAACTGTCAGAAGGCGACGATGTATGACCTTACGGTGATATCACTCAGGATATATACACAATAGAAATAATATGATTTACCAAGCGAGAAAAAGTCCACAGTCGGTTTTCGAGCATTAGACTGAGACTTGGTTTTGGTTTCTTCCTCCACAGAAATGTTTGAGCGTCCCTTTTTTACAGATGAAGGGACAAAGGGTAGGGAAGTTGCTGGGAATCTTGGCGGGCGTTGCTGGGAATCCTCAGAGAAGTCTCGACGAATCGACTCCTCCACACCACTTCTTTCGTCATAATCCAGCTGAACATCGTCTCTCTTAGCCGATGTAAAGATTAGGCTTGGTGTTTCCCTCCCTCCTAGGACCCTCTCTGAAGCAGCTGCGGCGGGGGCTTTCTCCTTTGGTGCAGGCAGCATCGATAACAACGACGATTTGCCTGCGCCAGCTTCTACTCGTGGACGTTTTGCAGCAGGCCTTTCATCGCTGGTGTAATCCTCGTCTGTTGTAAGATTTGGAAAACTAGGAAGCCCTATAGCAATTCTTTTTGGCGCCCGTTTGGATTTTGGAGGTGGTAGAGATATTTTAGAAGCTAGTTTCGGTGGTTGAGGACCAGTCGCCTTGTGTGTTGGAATGCGTTTGGTGCGAGTTTCGTTGTCACTGTCGTTACCGCTATCGCTGCCATAGCTTTCAATTCCAAGCATGATGGTTGAGTTATATAGTACAATAGTCATTTGTTTATGTGTATATTATAATACATTAGTGGTTATTATTATTATATTCTCAGGGCTACAAACGAATAGTCCAACTATGAGTATAATCTATGGCCGAGCTGTTAATGCAGTAAGAATCATGCGTCAGGTCAAAAGCTTGCATGAACATACCAAGTTGCTCTTTACGATAGAACCAGAAATATCCGAGCACAATAATAAGCTGACAGATCAAAGCGACCCAAAACAAAGGTAGAGCCATAGGACTCCCTGCACCAGTCCAGATCAACCCCACAACAGAATATTGACGAGAAAAAAAATACTCACCCGCAAGTCCATCCGAAAAGTCCCATTTGGCTGCATCCGGAAATACAGTGCTAGGTCCAAGCCTATTGGGGGCTGTCGCTCGCGCAATCATGACACAGATGGAGCCGATGATTTGTGACAAGGCGAGAGTAGTGCAAACATGAAGACGAGATAGTGTCTAGCAGTAGTGAGCAATTTACAAGAAGATGAATGAGATGTTGTGCGTACTTGGAGAAGGATCATGCCAAGGCCGACGCCTTGTACAGCATCAAGGACTCCAAGCCACAACCACAATGATATACCAAGATATGGGCCTGCTTTGCCTGCCCAAGGTATGTATAGCCCAAGAGAGGAGGTACCCCAAAGCATCTAAAAACATTGTAGACAGGTAAAAGGAAAGGGAATATATCATGCTTACCTGGCACCACCTTGGCGCGCCGAGGCCAACAGCAAAAACAGGGAGCAACCAGGTATGTGTTTTGCTGAAGTGTGTTAACACTAACAACATCATCCCCCAGACGCCCACAAAAAATCCAATGACTAATAGCAGGATATGCCACTTTGGAATAGGTACACTCCAGAGGTAACTCCAATTTCTTCCGTAGGGCTGAGAAAACAGAATCTTATAAAGCTTCTAAGGCATGACATCTTAAAACTCGACTTACGCCACTCAACCAATAGTCACGCAGAATTTCTGATGCAAGGAACCAGAGGACGAGCTTACGTCTGAACAGCGTTTGAAGAAATTGGGGAACTTTAGGCGGGGTTTGACGATAGTAGTCTGGTGATAGCACCAGAGTTAGAGCGATAGCTTTTAGTGAAAGAAAAAATCAAACCTGGCAAGCCATAAAGCATAACATATGCAAATGCGAAACTAACGATAGCAAGAGGCCACAGAATCAAAACGATCCACCAGGGAGGGACATAGTCACTCTCCATTCCATTTAAGGTATAACCCCAATACCAAAGCGCCGCAACCCAGATTTGCTGCGACCCTTGTACAATACAAGCTCTCACTGTCCACACTTCAGTTGCTGCCCCCTAAAGCGATTGTTTAGTAGAGACTTAGCGTGAATCATACTGACGACGTACCGCCTCCTCGCCGAAATTGAGGCCAAAGAAAAGAAAAGCAGCCGCAGAGGCAATGGCATACGACCAGGTGGCAATGTTTGACAGGATATTGTGAGTCGAGTGGAAGGTGCTTGAAATGGACGGCAGGCCAATCAAAAAGAATGCAAGGCCAAAAAATATCCAAGGAGCAGATAGGACATATATAGCTGGCTTCAGTCGGAATAAAGGGTACCACACAGTAGAAGCCGTAAGGAAAACACCTCCTAAGACATAGAGCTGGATGTCATCCTGCCAGTTGCGACCAGACAAAAGTGTAATCTGAAAACTGGTGGCACTGAGCATCTAATTGACCAGTTAGCGTGCTCACAGAGTAGTAGATTTGACGTACCTGTCCAAAGCCCATAACGATGGTGTAGAGCGGCCACCCCCCCACTTCCCGAGACATGAATATTTGCAATTTTGTCATAGGAGCGATATCTGGTCCATTTGCCTGACGTCGAAGAGTGCCATCATGATCTGAATGTGTATAAACCTGATCGTTGAACGCTACGTGATAGGGATCAGTACTCGGTAGATCTGGCTCGGGCGGCCTTGCTTACATTCGGGTCGTGAGTAAAATGAGTCCGAAGTTGTTCCCCAAGACTCTCTTCGGGATGAATGCATGCTGGAAGCACTTGATAGTTTCTCTTTGCGGACCCTTCCAAAGAACGCTTCTTCACTTTTGACAAGAAATTTCTCAATAGATAATTCGTGTTGGGAGTTCTTCGCATTAAGCATTTGAAGTTTTTGCACAAACTCGGAAGCGACTCCACCGTCTGCGTCCGTGAACTATGAAAACAATCGTGAATTAGGCAATGGCGAAGTTAGAGAACGTACCGATGCCATGGCTTTGTTTAGCGGTGAGCTCGATTTCTCATAGACGATGGACGAGATGGACGACACAGAAGAAACCCGTGAATGAGAACCAAAAGGCCTATTGGGAACCAAACCAGTTTCAAGGAGTGGATCGGGGGCATGTCCGTGGTTGCGTGCAATAGTTCGATTGGCCCTCTCCAAGAAATCACCGTAAGGTTGGGACGCGATTGTGGAAACCGTTCCGGCTCGTGAGTGGCTATGGTGACCATGCTCGCCATCCCTCGGGGGCGTCCCGTTACCAAGCAGACGCGTAGTGAAATTGGGACTGCCATGAGGGGTTAGATTCTCCTGGGTCGATTGTGCGTGTGCATATCCGCGTCCGATTGAATGGTCGCTTGCACTGCCGCTATCCCATTCAGGTAGTGCAGGGTAAGGCTGTATCACAGGGTTCCAATCCTCAGTTTCATGAATAGGTGCAACGACTCCGCCATCACAATCAGATTCCCTCCAAGCGTTGGAACCTGCAAGAGAACGACTAGTTTTGACGCTTCGTTTGTGAAAATCTTCCGTCCGTTGACGCCATTCAATAACCGGAAAACGTTGTACGGCAGAACGAGCGCGAAGAATTGCGCGCTCTTCTTCTGACGATCTGAGTGCCAATTTGATGGTTTTCTTGAGTTGCGACAACATATGGGCCGTCGAACTTGATTCGACTGGATACCACTAGTTTACAATCAGAACCGCAGGGAACCAAGAGTAATGACACTCAAGTAAGACCACCCACCCATCCTGGCATTAGGCCTAAACCACCCAGGCGGCTACCGACTCCCAGCGCACCCTTACGACCAAATTCAACTGCAACAAGCCCGAAAGGTTCGTCACGAGAGGGAATCAATGCAAAGTCAGCGCCACTAAAAAGGTATGGAGGAAGTGCTGTAAATTCAGGTTTTGAACAGACACGCTCTGGGTGCAACTCCATAAGGCGGGCCAGCTTTTCCGCGGCAAAACGTCCGTATAGGTCGATGACTGGGCCTACGGTAATGAGTTGTATGTTGGTGTGTTTCTCCAAGCTAAACGGTGAGCTTAGTTAGTTGGATATAGGTTGAGAAATTGTTAGACCCACATTGAAGGCATGACATCAGCAATAAGGTCTACGCCTTTCTGCTTTGACCACCGCCCAACGAACACAAAGAGAGCAGAGTTGGGATCTTGTTTTATACCAGCCCAATGTTGAGCTTGACGTTTATTCTCGGGACGAGCAGCTTCTGCTGTGCGGTCAATTTGCACGCTGCGAGTAGAAACCTGTATGACATCCAATGCAGCGATGTCATCGGGATCAGGGTTGGGGAGGGAATCGACATGTTTAAGAGTCCAAAGAGCAGGGTATCGAGCCCAACTGCGCTTTCCATATTTATCAGAAACACCTGCAACTCCGACGCTCCTTTGGTGAACGCTAATAAACGACGCAGCCGCATGAAGGAGGTTGAATGTGTTTCCAAATTGAACATATTTTGTACAATGTTCTTTGCTGATATTGAAGGCAGAACAGACTTCTTTCATCTCTTCTTTTGTGCGCAGGGGCCAGAGGCCCTGGAACTCTGCGTTATGGAGAGAAAGGCAAACGGGAATGACTTTTGGGAGGAGGTAGATTGGAGCAAGAGCACCATGGTAGTCATTAACGTGATAGATGTCAATGGTTGGAAAACGACGTATAGTGGTTGCAATGGCTTGGTTCCAAGTCGAGTAGAAGATAGCGGAACTCAGATCGTCCATCCGAGCGGGATAGGGGTCTGATTTGGTTTGGGCTCGAAAAACAGGACTGTCGAGAATGACGTAGGTGATGTTGTCCATGACATGAGTTTCAACTTCAATAAGGTAAGCTTCGCCGAATATGACAACCTCGATGGGCTGGGCAGGCTCGCCCATGGGATACTCAATGTCTTTCACCTTTGGGACAACCCAAATCAGGTCGACGTCAGTCATAGCCTTGCCCATGAGAGAAGACATGACACCGAGACCACCAATCTTAACCTTGAGTTTCCAGTCCATGATTTCATATTCCAGCGTCGCAATGAGGACTTTACGGCGCTTGTTCGCATCCTCAGGCCATCCAATAATCTCGCCCGGACGCTTACTGCCAAACAACTTCTCGGATACGTGTGATGCACTCTCCTTGAGACCCAAAGCCGATTTTGAGCCGATTATTGGGAAGTAGCTAGTATTTTTCTTCGCCTGTATGCCATATCGATTGTGTTTGATGCCATAGAAAATCCAGATAAAGATAACCACGGCCAACGTGCCTGTGATCAAGGGTACTGACAACAACAAAGCATACATGGTGGCGCCGACGGATGCTTGCCCACGTGGTTTGAGTGTCCAAGTCATGGTGGAGTCATCGACAAGTAGGGACCATGCCAGGTGAGGACTTGGAGGCGCGGACATGTTAAGATAATTCGGGGCTGCCGTATTTGGTGGAAGGCGGTCGAGAGTTCCATCGCCATCCGTGTCGCCATAATAGTAGTCGTCAAAGCCCCATACGTTCAGCTGAACGTAAGTCGGCCAAGACGCCATAATCTCGAGCTCCCATTTCCCGTCTGTATTTTGGGTCATTAAAGACGTAACGCCCCGATCGAAACCCCAGTTGTTGAATGGACCACGAGCCAAAAATTGTGGTACGCGTCGCGGAACCCCAGAATATCCGACATCTGCATGAACTACATGGGCAACGGACAATGTTGATTGGCTCCAGTCTGTGAAAGAGTTAGGCGGAGGGATATGAGAAGCTCGCCAAACACACATTGCACCATGATATGGTCTCCCATCCAAAATTTGTCAGATTCTTTGAGCGTGCCTCGGTCCAAAACACTAGTATCCTCCCAGGTTCTCCACTCCGTCCAATTACGCCCAAAGTTCCACGAATACCTAAATTCCTCGGCCCCGTAGGCTTTATGACTGAAGGTGTACTTTCCACTCGAAAGTTCAAGGCATTCATTTGTATCATAATCGTATTCGGGAAAAACCATAACATTATCACTGGAACCTTTCCTGAGGAGAAGGTGATCGACAGCCTGATTACTTGTGAGATATGAAAGTTGTACAAAGTCGAGAAAAAAAACTCACGCCTGTCGAGAGATTGTCGGTGATAGCCGAAGGATTGTTGACAGTGATAGTCAAAACACCGTCTGGGAAGTTAACCAAGGTTGCTGACCATGCCCACACCGATGTCGATACCCCCGGAACTTTAGTAGGATTTCGGCTAGTAACCTCTGCACACCGGATATTCGTGGCGAAAGGGGTTCCGCCCCTACCTGACGAAGACATATTGAAGGACACGGTCCGAGTAACACTGTCACAGTTCATGATCGTGTTGAATTCGAGAGAGATTTCAGTTGTAGTGGAGTTTACATTGTTAGCATCAACCAAAATGCGATGATCGTGACCAGGGACGAATTTTGTCAAGCTAGGCAGAGGGGGAGTCCACTGGTCAACGGGAACTAGAGCTTTGAAGCCATACCCCTCCATGGAGACACTAGGTAAGCAACCAAACCATGGAGCCTGGCTGTCATTATTGAACGAGGAAAGCGACTCTTGTAGTTGGTAGGTTTCGTAAGGGGCGAATAGATTTCGTACAGCCGTGTCGGACGTAAAAGGTGACGACATCCACAGTTCCCCACGGCAGTCATAAGAATACGTCTTTGTAGAGTTCTCATTGCTATACAACAGCCATATTTGATCTTGATGTGTTCCCCCAAGCGTCTGAACGTTAGGAATGGCAGCTCTAGAAACAGACCAAAGTCCCATTTCTGTCTTCGTTTTGTTCGAACCTGGTCGTTCAATGAAATACGTCCAATTTCCACGCTGCACAAGGTTAAAACCGTCTTGCAACGCTCCATATACCGTTCGAAGATGATGAAACTGAGCGAAGATGCGTCGAGAATCTGCGGTGGGATCAAAGTGATCGAGAGCATTCCATTCGTCATAACATCCCAAAAGGGCTTTCTCGAGCGGCATATTGAAGTACTGTTCAGAGCCCAGAGTGTAACAGCCATGACGCATCCATGCTCGGTTGCCAGTCATTGCTTGACGGCTTCAAAACGAGTTGAGGAAGAAGTCAAAGATATATCCGTGAATAACTCACCCGTAAAGGTAGTTAGAAGCACCGTTATCGTAAAGATAGAATTCTTGCTCTTCACCATAATAGAGCTGATCACTATTGTGAGAACCATAACGACAGACTCCAAGATAATCTCACAAGTGGAATGCCAGGCATCACCAAAGTGGTGATAAAGGTTGCCAAAACGCTTCTTTGCGTACCATTTTCCAAGCTTGGCCATCTGAAAACGTCGAAATTGCTCGTACCATACATGTGCCTAGGATCCAACCGTCCTGTGTTGGCGTTCAGAAAGTCGTTGTTGACAAACATCTGATTCCACGCGGTAACAAAATTTGTATCGACGTCATATGCTACTTGAAGATTGCCGTCCAACCCGAGGAAGCGAGAGAGAGAGCGGTATATAGAATAATGGAAAGCAATGCCATCGAGCGCGTTGACGCCGCGTTCGCGAAGAAAATAATTATCAGCGGGGGTGGCATTTGCAGCTGCCAAAAACCCGGGAGGAAGTTGCTGAGTAGTACGACCACGACCACTA
>CEMU01569747.1:90334-227240 GCA_900068965.1 Calocybe gambosa | reverse complement strand
TTCTCCGGTGATCAAAAAGTTATTTTTACCAAGAGAAGTGGCACATCGACGTGTGGCGGAGGACCAAGTAGCCAATGCGTCCACGGTGACTTGCGTCGACTTGTCTATTCGAACGGCATCAAAATCGAGAGATTTCACCGCCATGCAAGAAAATTTAGTGAGCTTCTCCATTACCGATGGCTTCCATTCTCGAAGGCGGTCTTGTACTGACGCGAATTTGGATAACTGACGTTGCCAATCTGGATGCACCCCAAAAGCTTCCATGTCACCATATTGGTCAAAATCTGACTGTAGACACCCATTCGTAGCTGAAAATATTTCCCTTGGCACGGTCTCCCCACTGTCCTGCCAGAAAGTAGGCAGGTAGCATGAAGAATTGTGTTCATTGACGATCTATTAATAGCGGTAAAAATACCTTGAGCAGAAAGTCAAAAAATACTGAAAGTGAAAACTTGCGTTAAAATCGCGATATTGGGTAAAATTCCATGGCATATAGCGAGGGTTCTTCCAGACAGCGTTGTACTCGTTTAGGTCAAAAGGTGTGCTTGTGTTGAGATGACTGGAAATTTCAAAAAATTAGGCACAATTGGAAATACTATTATTGACAAACCGACCCTTCAAAGCCAATCAGATCGGACATGGTTCCGACGGTAAAGTCGACCATGAGGTACATCCCACGTGAGTGAATTTCGGCAATGGCGTTGCGCCAGTCGGACACAGTTCCCCAATGGGGATCGAGGACGGTGAAATCCAACGGAGAGTAGCCTTTATACAATGAGCTTGTCTCCGATCACAGGGATTATACTGGCACTCACTGTCTGCTTGCCAGAGCATGTTCAAAAATGGGGTTCCAGAGATGAAAATTACCCGGATGCCCATTCCTTGCAAATAATCTAAGCGAGATACCAGTCCTTTCAGGTCTCCGCCGTAGCGTAGCTGGGTTTCGCGGTAGTCATTCTCGAACGACGTAGAAAAAAAGTCATTGTTGGAAGGATCTCCGTCAGCAAACTTATCTAGAAGAATGGTGTAGACTGGCAGAGCCCGCCAATTTTCTGGTGAGGGATGATAAGGTCCACCTGGCCATTCTGAATCGTATTCGAGTGGTGTTTGTGCTTTATCGTTTACATTAAGGTTATAGTCCACTAGATCTTCCCGGTACGGCGATGCAAAAATGGAGACTGTGAAGAAATAAAGAGTGAAGAGGGCAGCAAAAAGCTGCATATTGGGGGATAAATGAGAGGTGGGTGGGGGTGTGACTAGTAGGTTAATGAGTAGCGTTTCAGTTGGAGGGATTGAGAGGATTAAGAAGGCTAGGGGAGCAGGCTGAGGTGTAAATGGGGCAAATACGAAACAGCGTTGCAGCTGTCGCTGTGGGCGTGGATGCGAGTCAAAGCTTGCTGACAAGTGTCACTGTGGTATTTAATCACGTTGACCCCTTCAGGCCAGCCTTCCTAAATTCTTGGCTTATCTTTACACTTTGTGTACCTACGTGCCGATCATTTTTAGTAGTGAACAAGCTTTGTTTTTGCATGGCTATAAAGCTTGTTATTCCTTTTTTTTGGGGGCTAGGAGTCGATTCTACATGTCAGAGGCTCCAGGGTCCATCAAGCACGTCTAAAGAATTGTTACATGGGCGCTCAAAGAGGCGCGTTGGCTGTGGCAATTTAAGGATTCCAATATCTATTTTTATCAGAGGAACCGGACCGCTCATGATGATCACGGTGAACGCCGGCGCCCACTGCCATGTCAAAGTGACCCAGGCTGGTTTACAATGTCAGGTGATTGCTAATGACTAAGCATGCGTTGACAACGACGAACGTAGTACTCGAGTACTACTTCTCTCAGTTCGTCAGCGTTGTCGTCGTTGTCGTCGTCGTCATCCAAAGTGTCGGTCGTTACGACGTTTGGGCTACTTTGATTTAGCCAAGCTACATTCGTTTAAGGTATTCCTACGCTATCTTCTTTAAATAATTTTTGCGAGCCAACAACACCCATTAGCTATCTCAAACAAGGTCGGGCATAGATTAGACGCTCTCCCGTTGTCAGATCCTTATACCATCATCTGGTAATACCATTCATCCTTTCCACTACCGCCATCCAACATCAACGTGTGATTTTACCACCTGTCAATACTTTTTTGGGGCAGTGATCGTAGCATAGCGCTTCCCCTGTCATTTTGACGATGGCTATGGCTGTAAATGGCCTCATTTACAGTCATGACAATCCGTCTCAATTGTCTTCAAAGCCTGCCTCACCTGCCTCACCTGCCACATCCCAATTCGCCACTCAACAATCTTCCCGATCGTTTATCACTCTCACCCCTACCATACGTGGTCAGACCGCACCTTTTCCTGCGACGCCTACCTCGAATCAGTCCTCCGGTCTCCTGGAACCACCACCGGGCGCTCAGTACACCGACTTCATACGCACCTGGTCTGACAATCACGTTGCTCAATGGTTGACTCAAATCAAATGTGGAGCCCATGCAGCGACTTTCAAAGCCAACGATATACGAGGGGATATACTTTTAGAGCTAGACCAGAGTACTTTGCTGGAAATGGGGGTGTCTAGTGTCGGGGATAGGCTTCGAATTGTTAATGCCGTAAAAGCTCTTAGACAACGGGCCTCGTCACGCACATCCAGTGCTATTGTCGAAAGGGCGAGAGCAGTATTGTCGCATGATGGCAACTTGTCGGACAGAGGCGCAAGAGATCCCTTGCCTAATTCAAAGTTGGGAATCAGAAGTACTCGGCCAGCGCCTCTCCAACTTGACCACACTTTGAATAGAGCAGATCTTCCACGTATTGAGCCCGACTCCGCAAACCGGCCAAATCCTAGGCCTCTTCCTCATCCAACCCCACTGCAGGCTTCGAGCCAGTCAGCTGTTACACCAGGCAGTGCGCATTCTATTGCGACATCTGTTACACGAAACAATTTGCCGCCCGCTCCTCCACCACCTGTCGGTAAGCCTCCCCCACCGCCTGGCCGCCCCATTCCCCGTGCAACAAATACTCCAGTGCTCAATGGTCGACGAACACCTACTCAGACTGAACCACCGCCAGTATTTACCAATCAACCCTTACCACCAGCTCCTCAAAATCGCGATCTTCTGACTCCATCCTCGGTTAGCAACTGGTCTGGCTATCATTTGCCTGCAGACCCGCGTCCCTCCAATTCTGGAAGCAAAATACCCGCACGATCCACTTCTCCTCTGCCTCCAAATCGACCACGTCCCGTCCCTACAAGCAATAGCAACCTGTCACATGTACGCAACACATCACTCGGTCTTAATCCGCCAACGAATTCCAAGTTACCACCACGACCATCTACTGGAAATGGCCATCCGTATGCTAATGCACAGCTAGCTCCAGGTCCAACACAACCAATGCAAAATAACCTTTCTCCCATTGCGGAGTCATTTGTATCTCAACTCAGTTCTAATTCTGGGACACCCTCGCCACCAGCAGCGTTTACCGTAGGCCGTGGCCCATTCAATAGCAGTACACCATTGCATGGCACAGTGCCTCTCGAAACCCTACGACGCAAATTAGTCAAGTTCATACTCCCCGAAGAAGGCTTGTCCTCCACCATTGATGTTGCCACTTGTACTGGAGGTGTGGAGATTTTGGAAAAGATCTTGAAGAAATTGGAAAAGGTTGGCTCAAGAAGTACCGAGTCAGAAAATGGAGATTACGTGCAAAATCAGGAGGACGGGCTTAGTATTGATGGCTGGGGTGTGTATCTCGGTATGGGTCAAGGTGATGGACCTGGTAAGCTTTTCTTGACCCTTCTCATTCGTGTATACTGATCAGGTTTTAGGAACCCCACTGACGGAGCAAGAGCTTATGCTTATTTGTTACGGTCCACCAAACCACCCTTCACGAGAGCACGGTCTCACTGTTCGTAGGATCGTGAGGACGAGACGCTATGATGATCGTGGGGTTACATCGTCACCTATTGCCAAAACTCCAATTACGGGTCAGTCAAGTAAAAGCACAAAGCGGGCCAGTTCTATTAGTATATTGAGTGGTCTGGGAGTTCGAGATCCGGAGAAGGCTCTTGATCCACCTTCACCAACGTCTGGTGGTTTGAGTCCTGCAGCACATAGTGCTGCAAAGCGACCTTCGAAATTGCGAAATTTCTTCGGTCAACGTCCTCCCAGCGAGCTCATCACGAACCACCTGACGGAGTTCTTCCCTGCCATAGAGAAGAAAGTGCTGGAGCGTACCGCACGACACAGTATGATGCTACGGGCAAATGCCCTTTCGTTTAACCGTCGTGACAGCAACATTTCATTAGCCCCCTCTCGATCGAGGCTCAGCAGCAGTACCTACAGCTCGCAAAGTTCGCAGACACATGTTGAGCCACCTGTTACTGTTAAACTTTCGGGTGTTGGTGATGAAGAAAGCCCAAGTGACGAAATTCCTAGAATGTCATTATCAACGGACGACGGGCGGTCTGTCGACCTCCATCCTCAAGATGCATATGAGGAAAGCCCGACCTCTCTCTCGACCCAACCACAACTCCTTCCCCCAATACCTTCCACTAAATCGTTCTCGGAGTCGTTCGACGATATAACTGGACAGCCGTCAAGAACCGTCTCAAATCCAACGAGACGTATGAGTTATATGACTGAGCTGCGGAGCAAACGCGATCGCTCTGATACCGCTAGTCTTATGACTGTAGATGAAATAACAGCAGAGGTCGAAAGCCGAAGGGAGAGCATGCAAGTCGATCACGGCTCTGATACGGATGACTGGACGCAAGTTGATCCGGATGGGCTTGGTCGTGGTCCGTCAACAGAGTCTCTACCGAAAGCGGTGGCACCCGCAGAAGTGGGAGCTGAAGATGTTGACGAGGTCGAGGTCGATGATGAGGACGATGAGGATGAGGATGAGGATGAGGACGATGAGGACGATGGTCCTGAAGCAGTGACTTCCAAAGGGGGTGAGTATGGGGTCATCAGCTCCTTCTGTTTGATTTTACTTATTTCCCGAAGGTAACAAATGGATCAAGGGCGCGCTTATTGGTGCTGGTTCCTTTGGCAAGGTTTATCTAGGTATGGACGCGTCAAACGGACTTCTTATGGCGGTCAAACAAGTAGAGCTTCCGACTGGCTCAGCACCGAATCAGGAGCGTAAGAAGAATATGCTGAGCGCGCTGGAAAGGGAGATTGAGCTCCTGAAAAACCTCCAGCACGTAAACATTGTGCAATACCTTTGTTAGTACACATCGTGACTTCTTGGTTGTCGTTCCGCTAATACACTCGTCAGACTCATCTATCGACGACGAGTATCTCAACATCTTCCTTGAGTATGTGCCAGGCGGCTCAGTCACTGCACTCTTACGAAGTTATGGTGCCTTCGAGGAACCTCTGGTCAAAACTTTTGTCCGTCAAATACTGGAAGGGTTAAATTACCTTCATGAAAGAGATATCATCCACCGGGACATCAAAGGTGGCAACATCCTTGTGGACAATAAAGGAGGCATTAAAATATCAGACTTTGGTATTTCCAAAAAAGTTGATGACAGTGAGCCCAATCATTTTGTCGACAAGCCGATTTGAAGTCACTATTGTGTGTAGATCTTCTGACGGGAAACCGCGCGAATCGTCCCTCCCTTCAAGGTTCTGTCTTTTGGATGGCACCTGAGGTCGTGAAACAGAGCGCGCACACGAAAAAGGCTGACATTTGGAGTGTTGGCTGTCTCGTCGTTGAAATGCTAACCGGTGAGCACCCATGGGCTCAGCTAACCCAAATGCAAGCCATTTTCAAGGTTGAATCTTACCGATCTTGGTGAAGACGTAAGGCTGATGCGTCGTTTAGATTGGCTCCTCCGCGAGACCAGCGATACCATCTGACATTAGTACTGAAGCGCAGGACTTTCTACAGCTCACTTTCGAATTGGACCACGCGGCAAGGCCGTCAGCAGCTAAGCTCCTTCAACATGCATGGATCTGCAAGAAAACGAAGGGTGGGGCCAAGACGAATGTCACAAACGAGGCTTCAGGGTAATTTATAAACAATCGTAATCATTTACTCTGCTATGATGTATATTAACATGTTGGTCTTTTCTGGAGGTGACTGCTATCTCTATTCAAATTCTATGGCTATCAATCACTGTATAGCAGTCACATGCCATCTGCAGTACGTTTTCGCTTTGAGCCACCAGCAGCCTTCGCCATCGGACCCCAATGTTTCGTTGGGTTTTCTTGATACCGAACTATTTTCCCTGAAGGGGTAACTGAGCCTGGGTGTTTTGTAAAATTTGCAAGGAAGCTGCAACATCATTTAGATAGTCAACCCAATGTTCATTACTACAAAGACATATGAAGGGCACACCTAGGTTCTTTCGACAGTAAACGTCTGGCAGGGGAAGATTCAGAGATGTTCTCCATTTTGACCGGGTTGAGTTTTATCCAAGAGCGGAAAATGTTGTGGATGTCTTCACGTGTAGCGGTCGTTTTGATAGAACCAGCACAAGCGTGAGAGCGAGATACCTTATGATCAGCATGAAGTAATGCGGAACTAGTTTCAGGTATCAGCTTAAGCCTCGATATCAATATCTTATGCGTACGCAATATCATCCAAAGGTGGAGTGGTGCAATGGAAGAAGCTGGCAATCTTGGCCGGTGTAAAGTAGAATGGCACATGAAGCTCCTAAGTGCATAATTTAATTGAGCAAGTTATGATTTTGAAAGATTGGGTGTACTTCTTGAGCCACGGTCAGCATCCCTTTCATGCGAACTGAGGTGCCATATTTGTCTTGATTCGCCTCTAAGTGTTCAAGGACCTTCGTAACGAACTCCGTGTCATGAAGGGGTCCTGACCACATCGGCCCCGCTACCTAGTACGACTATCAATATCAAACCGAAAAATTGCCTCTTAAACGTACATGTAAAGCAGAATCGCATTCGGGGCACTTTCCTGTCACAGCGGGTCCAGTTTGGATTTTGAAAAGGTAATTGGTATGTGCCTGTGAGGGCTTCTCTACTACTCTACCTAATGGCTGATCGTAGAAAGCTTGACATGTGGAGCAGATATAATACGCCGACGTTTTTCTAAAGGCAAGTGTGAGAAGAATAACGACAGGTGACTCGAAGTCACGTACGTTAGCGCTTTTTTCACTTCCAATGGAGCAGTTTTTACACGTACAAAAATGCGCACATAAAAATCAATGGATAGTGAAATAAGGGGCTCGATGTAACGTCCATATCGTGAAGCAGACACAGAGAGGGTATGGAGGACGAGCCGAAGTGCCTAAAGATGTTAACTCACTTGAGTTGGATGTCAGCGCTGATGATCTATATGAAACACACTGCTTCATGACAATACTCGGCTTTGAGAGGGACGCCGCCGTAATTTGAGAAACTGTCTCAACTCATAAGGAATAATATGGAAGATCCGGGTCAGGAAGCCCTGACCATTTTTCAGGATAGTTAGTAGTGGCCAAAACAGAAAGGTCTGTGCAAGTGACACAAAGCAATCCTGTGAAAAATACTATGGATTGCGAGCTGGTCCCTTTTGAAAGGATACTCACCATTGTCTTTCACGCACTGAACCGCAGCATCAACGAATGGCGCAGCAGTACCGTAAGGATCAAGGTCTACAGCATCTACACGCTTTTTCTCCTCTCGATGTGAATACATCAAGGTGCTGGATGAGATGTTGTAAGTATGGGCCTTTATAAAAAATCCATCACTTACCAAGCATCTCCCTCGTTTATACTAACTTTACCAGCAGTTGGCGCATTACTAGCCGAGGAGGTATGGAGAATGGTCTCGAGATGATTTATTTCAGCATTTCGCCTTATGGCTGCCGTGGCAGAGGGAGAAATATCATTGGCAATAACGTATCTTAAAAATGTTCAACAATGATTATCGTAAGACTTGAAACGATGAACTGAGCTGACTTGATGAGAGGAATTTCCTTCGCATAACGAATTGACCGGAGACCGGTGGCAGAAAGAGCTTCCAGAAGAACAAACTTGTAAGACTTTCGGTGAAGGTGAGTAACAGACAGTAGCGGGTGAAAGGAAGAATACCTCCGGGAATTCTGTAGAGATGTTCTCAAGGCTCGCTTTGTTTGAAACAGAATCTTCATACCCAGTTGGTTCGTCGAGCTCTCGAACACCACCAGGCCCCACTATGTCCGTCAGTATTTATTCATAAAAATATTTGTTTAGACATACGCTTGCGTCGTTTGACGTCCTTGATTTTTTTGGCCCTGTTCTCTTGATTTTGTTTCCATCTTGCCTGCTTCGATGTGTTGAGTTCGTCGCTCCATACTCTGATGCATGCAACACTGATATCGCGATTAAATTCTTGCACTGGGTTCAGAAACGCCTCGTTAGATTCCAAAAGAATATGAGACGTGTTTTCGGTATGTAGCGTGAACCCGTCGGGAACAATGATGTCGCTGGCTGTCGACATCTTGAAACGTCCGAAGACAAGATAGGGATTAGCGCAACGGCGCAATGGCCTGGCAGACCGAGTGAACCAGATCGTCGTGGTAAATTAAGTATCAGTTCTGATGATCGAGCTTATTTACTCCTTTCTAGGTTACATGGTTGCACCATACTTCCACAGTTGACACGTTGCACACGAAACTCAGGTTTTGAATAGCACACTTGACGTTACACCAATCTAATCACATAATATCAACCCAAAGCTGTGGGGTCTACTGTACAGTCATCCCAGACCTCACCTACGGTGGTATACTGACTCAGCATGATAGTGCAATATTAGATGAAGCATAACATACCTCCTTGCCCGTCTTCTCGATCTTCTTCAGGATGTCTTCGTAAGGCATTCTGGATTTGACGATGACCTCTTGCTCATTTAGGCTAACACTGTAATCGGATACATCTTGGACAGTGTGTGACAAAGGTGTAACATAAATATGTGAACATTTACCGCCATTATCTTTCCCTTTCTTCAAAACACGATCGACGGCGCTAGAGCATCCAGAGCAGGTCATCTACTTGGTAGTAGTTAGTTCAGCGACTGCACATGATTTTAGCGGCTCCATCGACCTTGACATCAAATTTGTAGGTATGTTCCTCAACCTGGGATGTAGTTCAAATGGCAACTGAAACGTTTTTACGGGTCCAATACTTGCCATTGTGAATAACAATCTGAGGTAAGGAGAAATTAAAGAGAAAGTTAGAAATAAGGCCTAATCACTCACAAGCAGATGCTAGAGTAAGGTAGAACTTGGCTTGCAACAAGAGAAACCTGAGTTACTGGTCTCCTTATAAACAGCATGAGATGATCGCGTCATCTGGCTTGGTCACAAGCACAACGGACATCGCCGATGTGCAGCTCGGGGGTAAAATCTCGTGAAAATGGAAGACCTCTATATTTATCTGCCACTGTCTGAAGCCGATCTACAAATTAAACACGGTTCTATGCAAAGTAGGTACGGGAGAGAATGTACGTGGATGTGCCCAATAGCAATGATCGAATAGGCAAACAGAATTTTCACTACCTGTGAGGCCGGCCTTCCACCATCTCTATTGGTTCGTCTCCTTCCGTGGCAACAGCTTCCCATCCTTCTTCACTTGGTGGACGCCCTCTAATCCAACTCAAACAAGTTACGAACAATGCTAAGTGAACGTATTTGAGTTCATATTGACCCCTAGTATACAAGATCCTCACAGAATATCCAAGGCCGATCTTCTGCACTCCGCCGAGTGAGATAGAAAACAGGCACACCAGCTAGCACAAAGCCTTTCAAAGGCATAAGTCTTTGACAACAGTACAAGATATTCACATTACCTAAAACTGCAACCGCTTGAACAGGCGCTGCAATGACTGGCATAAATAACAGGAAGAGCGCGACCTAGGTCACAAAATAAGTGTTTCAGAATCCAGGTAACACAATGTGGCTCATACAGCACAGAAGGTGATTGGAGTTATGATCCATGTTTTATAGGGCCTACCATGCATATTGGCAATCAAGCACCATAGTATGATGGGTAGTGGATGTTCACACACCTTTCTAGCAAAGGTTCTTTGACACGAAGAATAATCAATCCAAGAACCTACACCCACATATATGAGCTGTTATCCGTAATGCATTGGTCCGTTATACTTACAGTCACAAAGTAAAAGGCCCACGAGGCAACGACGGAGAAGTTGATTAATGACCTGAATCCACCTCCGATCAGAATGAACGTGATTGTGATAAGGGCCTGCAGTAAGGCTGCATTGAGCGGTGTCTGTCGGGAAGTATGCAGTCGACCAAAAAGGCTGGGCAGAAAACGCTCTCGTCCAGCGGAATAGATCAGACGAGAAGTTGTAAAAAATGCACCTGCATAAGACTAAGATATGGCTAGCAATTTGATCGTTGTAACACACCATTCAATGCGCCAAAACAAGAAAAGGCAACCATAAATGCAAAAACAACACCTCCTACAGGTCCAAACAAGGACCGTCCGAAATCAAGGGCCACGGTATTGCTTAGACTAACAGTCACCTTTGCATGATGGCAATTAAGATGGGTCCATATTTATAAGTATATGCATTACCGTATCGAGAACAACAAAGTAGGAAACATTAGCCAGGAGGAATATCACCTGTGCGTAAGTTGGTATGCTTCAGGTAATTGAATACATATGTCGCTTACCGTGACGAGGGACATACTCAAGTGGATCGCTTTTGGTATGTTCTTTTCTGGGTGGGCCATTTCTCCCCCAACATAATTGGCTTGATCCCAGCCATCGAAAGCCCAAAGACCCGAGTAAAGCGCAAGAGACCAGGAAGATGGGCTGGTGCTGGAGTTTTCGAAAAGAGGTTTCCGTAGGGCGTTCGAGGCTTTGCCGCGAGCAAGCTGTATGAGACCCAAGATGATGATTGATATCTGAAATCGAGCAGGAGGTGAGAAAGCATGACAACTGGCGAGAGTTACTCGTACCAGAGAGGCGACCTCAGAATAAAATTAGACCGGAGATGATCTGACATTGATCTGGCAAACCGCTCACTTTCAGAAAAGTAAACACGACGGCGGCTCGCGAGCCGAGTTTACGAGAAGCCACGCAAATGACGGTCACAATGGCGACTGCCCCAGTTGCCGTGAGTTTAATAGCCCACTCAGGAATGTCATCCGGCGATACCTCATCGCTCGATATTTTCCAAAAGATACGGTTGAGGTATTCTGCAAAAATAAGGCTGATGACGGCATTGCTACCTTGTGAAGATCAGTTGCGCTGAATAAGTCGATAGCAGTTCAAAGATACCAGGTTTCAATGCGATAATGGCAGTCCATGCAAAAAGATATGAAACGAGAGGCCCATAAGCATAAGCTAAATATGCTTGGGCACCACCGTTTAGAGGTATAGCTGATCCAAGTTCGGCAAAGCTACTGGCACCTGTCCAGGCAAGTAGGCCAGAAACCAGCCATACAGTCAGACTCGCACCAACACTTCTAGTGTTCGCGACAACAATGCCTGGGGATGAGCTACAAAGGCATTAGATCTTAGAAAGTAATAAAGGATTGATTCTCACAAAATCCCTGAGCCGATCTGTAGTGGTGTGCACTCAGCAGAGGAGCCAAAAAGCCATATATACCCTCGACATACCTGTAGCCCGACGATAAGCGCTATTCCTTTGGTTAAAATTGTCAGATTCCACGCTGCATACGATGATTTCAGAGAACATACCATTGATCAACCCCACGCTCTTTTCGCCGCCCCTGTCATGCCCAAGGTCATGCTCTGTAAGGCTGGTGCTTAAAGGCAACTATAATAGAGCTCCATTAGTATACCATTCGGCGTAAGTTCTTTTTTCAACGACTTGCCAAGTCATGCTGGAATTCAAATCCAGAGCCGGAATACGAACGGGCGCTGGAGGAACACATCAAAATATCGCAATTACCCACGGAATTCAACGTACTGGCCTATCCTGACGAGCGCAGGACCTTCAGACACCTCGAGCGCGCGTAAGGAATCTTGGTCAGATTCATCAGAACGTCGACGTGAAGAGGGCGAGTCAGCCCTATCTAAGGGTGGTCTGATAGCGACATAGTCGTCCCTTGTGAGTATCATGAATAAGGCCTTTGCCTATAGTAGCTGGTTCCTCCGTCTCTACGAGACTTCGACCGTTCGACGTGATGTAGGAGCAGTTCGGTTCGTCAGTCGCAAAAAGCATGCTATCACGTGTCTGTTATACAAATACAGTACTCAAGTTGTTGCTAGCTGCAATACTCGTGGTTCATAAATTCAACCGTTAACATGCCAAAGAGATGAAGAAAGTGGCCCTCAAAATCTCTTCCTCTGCCCCGAAACCCGATCGTGGATTGTCGCATATACAAAAGATCTAGTTGGCCGACGCGAGGTTATCCAACAGAGCCTGGGCAGTTACGGAATGTATGTCTGCGCATCGTTCCTGACAAAGCTCCATACACTTGGTAACAGTATCAGGAATCGGTCATACGGAAACAGGTATTACACACCTCAAACAACTGTTCAGGCGTTATCTGACCGGATTGCCAGACGCTGGTGACGGTGCCTAAGGCGGGCATACAAGAAAATATCAACGAGCCTTTTCCGAGTCGGGACTCTTCTTCCGTTGGGTCAAGCCATATTTCAAAATTAATGACAGACTTCAATCAGAGGTAAGTCAGGCCCCAAGGTTCGGTAAAAGGCACGTACGGCAGCACAAGACATCACGAGGCCTTCCATCTCTATTCCCGCATCGGCGAGAGCTGCACTGGCTGCAACGATACCAGAAGCGATGCACCCTTCCGTACCATCGGCTTCGATGATGGTGAGAAACACGTCTATTGACGATTTCGGAAGCAGTTCAAGCCGAAGAGATGGGACCAGAGCCTGTTGTATAGCTACCGCGGTTGGCCTATCCTCAGCATCCTAGATAGGCTGAAAGTTAATATATTCATTTGTAAATACAAAAACGCCGTACGCGCATGGGTGCCCTTCGACGTTCACAAGAAAAAGGTGTATATTTGACCTCAACATTTAGTTTCCCCTTCTCATTGTAAGAGGTGCTTTTCGACTGCCTTGGTCCATAACTGGGAGTCGCGTGAAGAGTGATTCGTAGCAAAAAGCAGAGCGACACACACGGCACAGGCAATCTTGGTTCGTTCGGTCTCTACGTACGCAGAACCACTGGCTTGATCAATGAGTCCCGGCTGGAGAACTGTCGAAAGTTAAAGCTCAAGGTCAAGGGTGAAATTATGGCACCAAGGGTCGTCGTTACAAACATATTGGACGTATATCTACCGCTTTTCGCGTTTTGCGATTATGCGAAGCTAATACTTGTGGCTGGTCGACGTCCCCCGGGTGTTCATAGATTGGTGCGTGACTGTCTTCTGGGCCATTAATGCGCCTCCGGTCAAAAGCTACCTGAGCCATGGGTGTTTGTCTGTCTGTACGTTTTCAAACTCCGGTTGGCGATCAATTTGTTATTTGTGCATGAAACTCTCATTTTCACTCGCTAAACCGAAGCAAGCAGCAGAGGCAGCTCCTTCACTCAAACGACCAGTCGCATTTGCATTAGGGGATGATGACGCTGTCGATGCTGCGCCTACTTCTGCCGCAGCCGAACGAAACGCGCCCGTGAACAAGAAATTAATCGCACAAAATGTAGAGACTTCCAGAACTATGAAGAAGCGGCTGGAGGCCGAGATGGAAGTCGATGCAACAGTGTTTGAATATGACGAAGTTTGGGACAGCATGCAGGATGCAAAATTGCGTCAGAAAGAGGCTAAAGAGAAGGATGCCCTTGAACGGAAGGTCGGTAAATGTGTCGGTAGTTTGAGGCTCTGACTCAAGTGTTCTTGAACTAGCCCAAATACATACACGGTCTGCTAACTACGGCGGCAACGAGGAAACTTGATCATCTACGGGCCGAGGAAAAGATGATGCAGTTGGAAAGGGAAAAGGAGGGCGACGAGTTTAAAGACAAGGAAGTCTTTGTAACACAAGCATACAAGGATCAGATGGCTGAAGTTAGAAGGGCAGAAGAGGAAGAAAAGAGAAGGGAAGGTATGTTTTTCCTATGAAAAATACTCCCGCTCATCGGAACCTGCCTTCCCTCTAGAACTCATGAAAAAGCAAGGCGCCAAGTCGACGGGTATGACACACTTCTATCGCAAACTGCTAGAGGAATCCGAGCAGAACCATGAAGCCACTGTGACTGCCACTCAAAAGTCGCGTATTATTGGACCACAAGGTCCCATGCTCAACTTGACAATCATAAAGCCTCCCGACCATACGCCGCTATCTGATCTCGAGCTTGCGAATATCGCACGAGAACAGGGCAAAGAAGTGGAGCTGAATGATGATAACCAGATTGTCGACAAACGTGACTTGTTGGCCGCAGGTTTGAATCTCGCGGCTCCGAATACCCGGCGACTTGGCTTGAGATCATCAAACGCTTCAACGGCCCGAAATAACGTAGAGCCACTCAGATCTCATCAAGCTGTCGGAACCGCTGCGAGTCGCCGGGAAATCAATGAACGAAGGGAAAGAGAAATACGGCAGCAGTTGGTCGCGGAGGAAGCTCGAGTTGCGAGCGAGAAACGGATGGCAGAAGAAGCAGCCGTTCGGAAGATTGTTGCAAGGCGCAATGATGACGTTGCCGTACAGAGTGCTCGAGATCGCTACCTGCAGCGAAAAAGGCAGCGTCTCGAAAGCAGCCAAGATCCGCCGACGTCTAACGATTGACACTTATAGAATACAAAACCCTGTAAGATTAATACCCACTCTGATTACTACGTTAGGTATAAGACTAATAAATTATTATAAAGGTCTGATTGGAAGTTTGATGAGAAGAAAAACTTGTCTCCTCGTGCAAAAACATTCTTTGTCCGTGATCAATGGGAGCTCGGGCATGTTGAGCGTAGGCGGTGTTCGCCGATCATTGAAACCATTGCATCGAAAGCCTGTAAAACATGATGGATAGGTGGTCGTTGATGTGGGGCTTCGTGAAGCATGGGCTTGATAACTTGCATGAGTTCTGGAACATAATAGCCAGTCAACTAAAGCAAATGACAGTCAGTGTCTTGCAGATGTCTAAAATATTTGCGCGAATACCTTGCTTGCTCGTAGAATAAGCACGGCCAGTGCCCATACATCGATCTTGTATGGATCGGCAGACTCTCCTCTCTCACATTCAGGAGGAACCTCTGTCCCGCGGTAGCCGTATATTACGGGTTGAGATATGCCAGCATATCCTCGACTAAGCTCGAAATCGATGTAAGCGTAATGACCATTATAGTCGGTCACCATATTACGCAAAGATATGTCAAGGTGAGCTATATGGTGCTTATGCATGAATACGGCGTGCTATCAGACATGGATTAGTTTCGAATATCATTACGGAACAATCCTCCTTACTTCAATGCATTGACGAAGTGCTGCCAAAAAAAGCCTGAGACAACAAGGGGTATCGGTGATGAGTTGCGGGGACCATTCCTCCATGATGATAAATACAAGTTCGTCCCCGGAGACTTCAATCAAGTCTAGGACAGCTGTAGAGGACACCATCTAATTTAGGAACTCGGACACCCATCATCGAAAGGCATACTGACGTATCGTGTGATTTGTTGGGTCATCTCGAAGCGGTCGTGATGATAGCGTGCGAATGACCTCGTGTTCGCGACTGTAGAGATGAACGGCTTTGACCATGACTCTTGTCCCATCGCAAATGCGAAAACCACGGAACAGATTACCTTGCTGATAGCCGGATAGCAGGTCAGTTGCAACCGAATTTGAAAATAGTTGAGATTTACTAGTCCTGCATCTGGACAGAGCGCGTTGTCGTCTTGCCGTTCATGTATGCTCAGATAGTTGAGATGTGAGAGGGCAGAATCTGCACCGCCATTCTGTGGGCGTTTCTTGTAAAACTCTTTGACGTCCTTTACGGTCTCAAGCCGAAAACCGCGGGCCTTTAGGGTATTTCGATAGCTGGGCCAGTGAGGAGTGACGCGGCGGTTGACTTCGTCTTCATCGAGAGAAGAATCCGAGGAAGAGGGGGATTCTGGTAATTGTTCAAAGTCTAGTCCCCAGGCACTAAATTGGGGACGGGAAACCGACGCTCGATGGGGTGACATTAACCAAGACACATTAAACTGTCGTAGATACCACTTGGGGAGAGGGGTGGGGAAAGGTAAGGATAGAGGGTTGGATTGGAAAGCAATTACGCTTAAGTAGTGACCGTGTCCGCGTATGGCATGACTGTCAGGAGAAGACCTTTTGGAGAGGATATCAGAATGGATTCAGTTTTGGATTATTATCCTCAGTAGCAACGCAATGAGTACCTCGAACGATTTTCCCGATACAGTAATGCCGAATGGAATAACCATCGCGATATGGGTGATTGATTCCCAGGCTACTGTAAATGAGAAAAGGCTAGCGACAAGTAAGCTAGCAGCTGGTCTTGGGCGGCAATTTAATGAACTGGTAGGCCACATGCATCGGCGAGAAGCATATACATACTGTAAGAATGGGCGTGTAGAGCGTAATGACCACTGTCAGGGAGCATGGCCAAGGTGAGATATCGATGTCTCCTTTGGGGATCCCACGTTGCACGTGCACAGCGTGTCCGTTGATCGTGCGAATTATACTTCTTACTCTAGTCAACCTACCAAGATACATGGAAGAAGGCACTAAGTCCAAAAAGACCGTCTTCGTCGGCGGCATAGGAGATGATGTGGATGAGGCAATCCTTTACGAGAACTTTTCCACCTTTGGTATCTTCACTGTCGTCTCTCTCTCTTCACATGTCTCTCATCTAAACTGCGTCCAATAGGCGATATTATTGAAGTACAACTACCATCTGCTGTCACAAATCCAAATCAACAAACAGGTATGCCCTAAATCATATCATGCGGAATTTTGTTTGCTTGACACCCTTCTAGAAGCAAAACACCGTGGCTTCGCCTTCATTACTTACGGCTCATCTGGTGATGCACAAGACGCCATCGACAACATGGACCTCAATGAATTACGTGGAAAAGTTGTAAAAGTCAACTTAGCAAGGCCGATGAAAACACCCCTTCAGCTTGGTGGAAATAGAGCAGGTGCGTTTCTCCAAGTTTACGGTATTTCTTACATGACGACTTGCTTAGTTTGGGAGTCGGAGGAGTGGCTAAAGCAAAACTTAAAACCTCTAGCTCAGAGTGGAGGTGAGATTCCGTAATTTTGCCTCGAAAGCACCGATTTGCTTACCAAACTATACAACAGGTGTCCAAGGACGGGCGGCCCAACAGAGCAGTCAGACTCAAGAAGCCGAAGAGCAACCTGACGATGCCATGGAAGAATGACCAATACTTGCACACTTGAGTTGCGCCTCGCTCACATGTCAGCATCTTGGCTGTTACGTGAACCTCAAGGTGCTTGCAACTAGGTTTGCCAGGCCCGACGCCGTGCTCCAGATGGCTATCAATAACTCAAAACATCATATGCAGAGTACATCACCAGTATTGAGAAACTGTCATAGCCTTGGCTTGTCTTGAGATGCCATGAGGAATTGATTCTCGGTGATATAGAAGCTTCCAAATATTAACGTACATACAGCGTTACGTATCCACATAAGTAGGTCTCCCCGAAAGACACGTATATATGCCAAGGACATGCAGGAAATACTTTGATCTCAATACTCAGTTGGATTTGTACTTTCGTCGAATTGTGCACGAGCACGCTTTATGTCTTCTTGCATAAATAGAAGCTCTTCCATGCGAGCAAGCTTCTTCGCATCCGCAGGGCGTGAGAGTGCTCTCCGCAAGTCTTCGATTGATAACCGTACTTTTCGCGACGATGTACCAGCTGTTTGACACTACGTGGGACGGTAAATATTTTTGCTGGGCACCAAAAGAGGGTCGCACAATATCAACAATATACTCGACGAGTATCTCTTCCATAACATTGACGGTATCATTAGCAGGATTGCGATCATCGCCAAACCCATACATGATATTTTTTACTGAGATCAGATCCAGTCAGTCGATGCACTCTGTGAGTTCTATTCATCTTACATTCTTTTGCGAACAAGCCTTTGGTGGATTGTTTGCGTGATACGCGTCCTGTCGCGCCGCCAGTGGATGCTGCGGTGACACTTTCTCTCGCGTACGATGGCGTGTAAGATGTGTAGGACGCTGTTCTTGTTGGTGCTTGAGCTATAGAAGTAGATTGGTTATTTGGTATTGTAGTAGCAGGAGTTTGCGTTGTCGTTCCATGAGTCGGCGCTGGTTGGGTGGGATGAGGCATGTAGGGGTATGGAAAAGCCCACCCATAACCAGCGACTCCTGGCTGGTAAGCCCCAGGTTGGTACGAGTAAGCTCCAGGTGTTTGAGGATGAGCATAAGCAGTGGGATATGCACCATAAGGGTAAGTTGTCGACGTTGGCGGATGAGATCCACCAGGCTGCGTATAATGAGGGTACGCCATTGAGGTTTTGGAATTAAACAACAGTAAATTAAGTATATGTAGCACGTGACTGCCCTAGTCATCATCATCGCCGCCTCTTTTTCGGTCAAGGTCAAGAGTCCTTGCATCTTCCATCATATCTTTTAGTTTTTTCCACTGCATATCAATCACCTTCCTTTGATCAAGCCATTCACAAATTCCATCTGCATCGTCTAGATCGTCGGGAGGCTCTATCCCACCAGCATATGCTACACGGAAGAATCCTTTGGACTGACGGTTCGCGTGAAGCTCGTCGACTTCATCACGTATGCTCTTAAAAAGTGCATACTGCAGAACGGCACTCAGCATCTGCACGCAGAACCAGGTAAACTCCTCACCTCCCAGTGCGTAAATTCGTGGTAGACCCTCGTACGTCTTGCACAAAACCGACCCAAGTGAAATTCAACGGAAAAGGGCACGTCTTCAGAATGTGTGCTGTCACTTTCGTTGCCACCACTGTTGTTACTACTAGAGCTACTATGTTGCCTTTTGTCCTGTCAGCGAAATCAGTTTCGGCATGTAGGTATATAGTTGCCACAAACCTTTAGTTCAAAACCCCAATTGTCATAAGGGAAACCACTTAGCCGCCCTGTTAGAGTCGATAAGCGTCCACCGAGGTGACACGCATCGCATGATGGGATTGCAAAGTCAAGTGGAATCAAGTCAATTTCAGGATATGTATCGAGGGACTCTTTGTATTCTGGACGCCATACCGATGACGTGACCAGAGAGTCCCTCAGTCCAGACAGCTTGCGGCGTACCATTTGCAGAGGCACAGAGAAATATTCCTCCTCTTCAACAAAGTTCACGGATTAATGTAGGGGAAATGATTCCATTGATTACTGATACGCACTCTGAACCTGTTCTTTCATGAAGTAGTGCCTTTCGCTTGCTGGGTGCGTTGCAACGTGAACGAAGAATTGGAAAATCTTCTTGAATTGATGGTCGAGGTCCTGGTGTGATTCCATGCTAAATTGCGTCGGTAATAACGCGGTGGCAGCGTCACCATCCTCTACAATGAAACCCGAAGAACTGCTGGAGTCCGAGTCAGCATCAAAGAGACTGTCATAGCCACTACTTGGTTTCGCGCCCTTAATAGGCGAATCCTCGACCTCAGAAGACCCTTCACTTTGCTCCGGAGATGTGGATTCGGGTGGCTTGCCTTGCTTCTTTCCTGGTTGTACAAGAATATTGTAGAAAAACATATGAGTAGACCAGGTATGCTCGTACTCTTAAGCTTTTCGAGGTTCCTTTGAAATGCTGTCTTTTTGTCCCGTTTTCTAAGTCTAGTAGAAAGGATACCTGATATCGCGGGTAGACCATAGGTGTACTCAAGGCGGAAAATGACTCACGTTCTTTTTCAACCTCTTGAACAAGATCTTCGTTATCAGAAGATGAATCCAATGTTGTAGCGCACTTTTTGACAAGCTTGCGCCTTCGAGGTTGTTGCCTATCGTCATCTTCTTCAGATTTGCGAGCCTTGGATATTCTTCTTTGACGAGTCTTTGTTGATACGCGCTCGACTGAATCGTCGCTGAGAACGATGATTGCTTTTCGTTTTTTGCGCAAAGGAGGCGTAATTTCATCGTCAGAATGTGAACCAGACCTTTTTGGCTCAAGCTTGATAGAGCCCAGGCCTTCATCGACTTCATTGTCACTCCTGGTTTGGAAGAGAATAGCGTTGCGTTCTCGTTTTAGACGCATAGGTAAAGCGGCCTTTGAAGTAGAAGGACGGTTCAAGCCTGGAGACGTATCTAGAAGCGTTGACTGTCGAAGTTGTCTGGCTTTGCTTTTCTGTGACATGCCAGTCCCTATTTATAAACATAATTTGAACAAGGTCGCCAAACGTGACCTTGATAAGGTAACCCTCACCCCCCCCCCACATGATGGCTCGCTCAAGTTCATATTCTCTCGACCCTTTCTCCAACGTCGAGGACATCGCAACTGAAGAATTTACGTTCTCCGTCAAGTCGCCTACTTCTCCTTCGCGCAACAATATTCCGTCTCTACATATTTCAACCTCCCCTCTCCGACCAGAATCATTTCCGACCACATCTCCAACTACTCCCTCACCCCAACCGTCTCAAAAATTTAAAAACAAAGACAGAGCCCGAACAGAATCACGTAAATTATTGGCTCATGTTTTAGCCCAATTAGAGGAAAGAATTCTACCTCCGTCTATATTTGATGTTTTCGATAATACTGACGATGAAAAGCCCGAAACTAACCTCGAAGTATTGTTTGAGGCTGTAAAAGATACAGTAAAGCGACAAAGAAGGGAAATCAGACAGCAGCAGCCTAGTGTTGTAGAGGATGATGAGGTTGAGGACGAGGAGCGAGAGTTCTCAACAGACGAGACCTATGACCTTGTCATCCAACTTCGGGACGTCTTGATCATGTCAGTGGCTCAAGGGTGGCATATTTTTGACCCTAGGTGTGTCATCTATCGGCCGTGCAGGATTGGCCCCCTCCTCAGCTTCTATCCCACAGTACCTCTGCACAAAGATACGACGATAAAGCCGAGACAGATGGGAGACCTCTCATCCCCCCACTTCTTTTACAGCCTAGAGGTTACAGCTCTCGCTCTCGACCCCCCTCAAACGGGAGACACTCACATGCACCCCATCTACTTTCATCGTGTATCTCCGTGCTTGCGTCTATCGTGTTAGAGGATTGCCGATACAGTATTGCATCTCCAAGGCCCTCTCGTCCTCCAAACGCTTTGCAGGCACTGGTTTTGGACATAGCATCATTTCTTCTTTATCTCAATCGTGGCAACCCCAATATTACCGCGAAAATTGGCTTTGCTATCATACCTGCATTTTCAACCTTCCCGTCAGAAATGCATGGGCGTTTGCTAATGTTCTTTGAGAATTTCGTGATTAGGGGTGTTTTGGAGGATCTAGAACAGAGACAACGTATTGGCGGCTTTGACAGTGAGCAAATTAGATACAGCTCTATCTGGAAGCTTACTTGAGGATAGAGCATTTGCAAAGTTCAGGCGCGTCTAGTGTGGCTATACATGTTGTTGACTCGGTGGAAGAAACCTTGATCGATCAGCCACGTTGGAATAAATGGTCCTCAACACCTGACACCGCATTGAAATTACGTTCAACCTATGCGCCGTTGCAACCATTGTCGATCTCTTCCCTTTCTTCCCTAATAGCCCCTCTGCTTGCAGCAATCCTGGAGTCGGTGGACCTTGAGCCGAAAGGGAGCGTCAACAAAGACGCCCACCATCGGTTTTGTCGCTTGCTTCATTTGATCGTGGACAAAAAGGTCGACGCATATAACGACATTCTGCAAATTATATCGTATCATACTTATAAAGCCCGAACCAAAGCCCTCAACATATTATATAGTTTTTGGCCTGCGGCAGTAGGCCATATCGTGATTAGCAAGCCTCTAGCTAAAGCATACCGACTGGAAGGGCATACACCTCTCCCGCAGCCTACTCAACACCCTCACCAGTTCACGCCATGGTGCTTCCCATCTTGTCAGGATCGTCCCGGACTTCACGGCTTTTCTCAGTCAGACTGTCGTTCTTGCTCCCAACCTATCCGTGGGTTCGGCCTTCTATGCCCACTGTGTATGTGCGGAGTCCATTTCGACTGCTACGACTATCCGGAAGGCAACAACCTCTTACAATACCCTTTGGCTTCTGACCCTCAAGTTCAGCGTGTTGCGATGTTCCGCTTTTCATATGCTCGCATGGAACCTAGCGGTACAGAAAGCGATCCGACCCAAATACGGGGCCACACCTTCAGATCCGCCAATTTGTTTACGCTATGTCTTTGCATTATTTGCAAAAAACCCCTCTGGGGGTGCGCTCAGCAGGGCTTAAACTGTGTCTCATGTTCGTGTTTTATACATCCGACTTGCCTAACTACCTCGGAAACCCCATCTTGCTCCTCCGCAGCCCTAAATTCGGACCATTTTTTCATCGATTGGAAGATTCTGCGCCAGTCCTGTCTCAACTTCTACCACGGGATCCTTCACTTTACGTATGAAGAGCTTGAAGCGTGTAGCTTTGAAGAAATCTCTGCTATTCATGCAATTCTCTGGATACAGCTACAACTTTTTCTCAATGGCATTGCAATGGGCCCCATAGTCGTTACCCAAGATGGGAAAACCGCCACGAATGCTCAAGGAAACAGCGTAGAAGAATTCGAGCTTCATCACACTGTTAGGTGGTGTGAAGACCTCCTCTCATCAAGTGTCATTCCCAGATCTTACGCCACAAATTGTTACATGGAAGAAAATCATTTAAATTGTTCGGAGTATTTGATGATGTTCAACTGGACCAACCTCGAATACATTACTTCGATCTTGAAGTCCCCCCGTGCAGGGCCACATCTCTCGCATAGCTCATCCTCTGACCTCCTTGGTGTCATGCAGCCGGGTCCCTCTGACTCTTCTTCTATGGACGGGTCCCCACCACCCTTTGAATTGGTTTCCTTGTCTTACATGCGTGATTCGCTAGGATATGACTTGAATATCTATTCAGATGTAGTTGCAAAACTTCTGTTAACACACTTACACCAACTCGGCTTATTTTACCGAGTTGATGGTGTCCCCATTCTGTTCAACGGCAATAGCGCTACGGATATCTACTGCTATTTTCCGATACCTTTTGGACTTGATTTATCATCCACTGTAGAGATGCTTGTCTCGGCTATTGAAGCATGTTTTAGTGAACCCGACCTCTCTATCAATGAGATTGGTTCACTCTTACTTGTGCGAAGGTTTTGGCCGAACGGATTGGCCTCAGATTATGCTCTTCGAAGACTCGCACGAAGTATATTGTCCTGGATACTCGCAGAGGTATGCGTCAAAAACTTCTTAAAACAAACGGTGTATCGAGCAACTGTAATCACAGGATGACCATCTGGCGGCAGTCCTCCACGACTATGTAGAAACGAAGAAAAGTTTTCCTGGCGTCCGTTCGAACCAAGATCCAACTGTTTGGCCATCAAGCCAGAATTTTCGGCCTTCACTGTCAAGCTCTGCTCATAATGGCGGAGACTACCTCGCGACAAGGCGTGCATTACTCTCACGGTATATTATGCCTTGGCTTCTGGCTTTACACGACTTGGACACAATAGCTTACGCAGCATTTCTTTACGAAGGCTGCATGGAAGCTAAAGTCGATATGGTTAGTAATGAACAGGTTGAATATGATGTCACGGGCAATCTGAGCAAGGTATTGTGACCAAGTTCATCCCTCAAATTTAATTCATGTGTTACCTTTCAGGAGGCCCTTCTCAATCATTGTGACAGAGTTTTGCGCTCAATTGCCAAATTAGCTCATCTCTCAGTCGTCTATGGCGTTTTCGATGAGTTGCTTCTCCATTGGCTCGAATCCATCATCATTCATGACTTATATAACAAGGCGAGGGAGTGCTTCCAAAACTATTTCAGAGATACTCACCGTGTATATTTTAGCCTATGCCATCACTTTTCAAGCTATTTCCGCGAGATTCTGACATGCCCGCTTCTCATTCTGCGGAGCAGGTTGAAGAACTGATAGGTGGCATATCTATTGATCCATGGAGGGTCATCATTCACACCACTACCGAAAATTTTTCACGAAGCCTTAAATGGCTCTATCTGTTTACATGTTCTGCAACCGAAATCCCGCTCACTATTTTCAAGAGATTGGCGTCTGAGCTCGGAGACCAACGCCCCTTATCCGATTGCGTCTTGTTTGTTAAATCTATGATGTGCTCAACTTGGCTCAGGCCCAAAGGACGACAAGAAGCTCAAAGTTTGATATCTGAGCTTCATGAGAGGTTTAGCTCTCAAATTGTTACCATCTTGAAACATGGCAGCCAGACTGGGGACTGGTAAGCGGGAAAATCCCACACCTATCTGTTACTTTACTATTCTTCTCTAGCACGGTTTTCATCCGGATCTCTCTAGCAACTTGTTTGCTACTTTATGGATGCGATCGAAATACGCTTATTGAGCTCGATCTCATCAAAAATGAGGATATCGATGGCCTCCCATCTCGGTACATTTGATGTACTCTGTAGTTCATCCGTCTTATTCATTCTTAATTTAGGAGAAAACTGAACGTCCGTGGATCAACTATGGTTGACCCCATGATCATCGATCCTCGATTAATGGAAGCTGTCGAAAAGTACACTGCTATCAATGTCGAGGAAATTACGCGTCTCATAGTGAAATTTTTATACCTGTTCTTGACGGACTCCCCTTACCTGGAACCATATGAAGTGGACAATTTCATCTTGCGCAACGGGAAACTACTTGCCACCAGGTGCGTCGGGCAGAACTACCTATACCGCTCTGCTCAATGTGGGATAGCGCCTGGCATGCCTATGAGTTGCAACAATCTGATTTATCAAGTTTGCGACCTCATTTCCTCTTAAGGACGTTAGTTGTAGACTCAGAACCTTTCCAAGCCGTCTTGGAGACCTGGTGTCTACAGACCAGCAACTGGGAGAGGCGGTATGTCCTCATTTACAGTCACATGTAGTCACTCATTTACTTTGCAGGCTTGTTTCGGTAACCCGGTTATTCCGAGTCATCCTAGATATCATTAATCCATCCTTCAACGTGGAAGACCGACAATGGAAATCAAACGTGTCTGACATATTCTATTATTTCTTCACCTCGCTATGGGCAGACGAACGGGTAAGATTTTGGTTGGAAATGTAAATCAAGTCCTCAATGGTACTCCAGGAAGAAATACGCCTTGCCGTGTATTCGTCCTCTATGAGCTTACTTCCAGCTCATTTCAATGCTATCTCTGCCTGTTGGATTGAATCGTTACCCAAGTTGAGCGTTGCAGAGCGACTAAGACTCGTTACGTTTCTTATACAACTACATCCACATTATCCTCATTGGCCAGGTAAGGGAACAATACGAGCACATCCGCAATAGCCTAATCTAGTTTCCAGTCTTATCGTGGGACGCTCTTATTGAAACTCTCCAAGACGATTCTTTGGCTGAACAAGCAATCGTTGCAACTCGTTTGGTAAGTAAAGCCACTGTCATCTTTGCTCTAGTCAAAAATATGTTGCAGTCTGTATACCAGGCGCCACCTTCTACAAGTGACCCAGATTTGGCTTCCTTGCGGGTCAGTCGATCTTCCTTGGTTCGGTCGCCAAATGTTCGAGGCTGACAATAACGTTAGGTATCCATCGTTCATTTGAGCCTGCAGCTAATTTCAGATGGCATCCCAATAGACAGCTTCATGCTTCTGAAGCTCAAAAACTACTTATTACAAGTCAGTGGCTTCCGCGACGTGTCCATGGTTCCCTCTCAAAACGGACAATCATTCCATGTTCGATTTGGGGACATTGTTGAAATACCTGTGACTGCGTATCCATGTATCAGTCAGCTCTTGGCAGTCATGGACGCTCCCTATGTTGTGGATGTAGCTCCTACAGCAATGGTTGGCACAAGCGATCTCGACGAAAGGCCGACATCTGTGCTTGTCGGCTCCATTTTGGTCGATATGTTGTTGTCTATATTCTGCACAGTCGGGGACTTGGTGTCTCTACCAGTACTGATCTTTAAAAATATGTTGGAGACATTATGTGTGGTCATTTACAAGCACGACTTCGAATCTAGGGCGCTCAAGCACCTCCAACAACCTTTGCGCCGTGCAGTTGCACGGGCTCTGGAATATCTGACGAAAGATATAAGTTATGACTTGCGTCAATTGGCGTTGTCTGTCACTCAAGCGTTCGTTAAAAGGTGGCACATGTTCATGGGTTCTTTCGTGTTGTGCGTTCCATCCTGATTACATTCATGATCCCACTCATCATCTACATTAATGGTTTCAGTACAGCAATTGAGTCGGTTGTGAAGCTGATTGCATCACAATCTCACCATGGGCAAGATGCCTTGGCCGCCCAAGCCAAGGTCTTCCTTGATACGACTCTCACCAAGTATGTCTTGGGTGCTGTATTGTAGATATGCGGGCTTACACAAGACAGATATTCTCAAAATGGCTTGTTTGCCAATCTAATCAAGGTATACTCAATCTATATAACTCCATTATTGTTGACTCTTTCATAACAAGCGTCCTCTTCAACGAGATTTTTTTGCCGTTGTCAAGCAAGTCACAGAAGCCAACGCGAAACACAACCCCACTGTATCACCCAGCTTACGGGAAGCTTTACTGAGGGACGTTTTTTCTCGGACCATCGAGTCTGATAGCAACAGCTTTCAGAATGTCTTGAATAACGTTCAGATCTATATGGATGTGGTATTTTATGAGGGTTATAGTTCGGAGCTCATCCAATGTGAGTGAAATACATCTCAGCACACGCATATTGATTCGAACCACTCCCAGTCATTGGCCAGCAAATGACCCACTTTGCTCGGCGATTTTCAGACTTGCCTCCTGACAATATCGATCCCAGCCCTCTTCTCAAAATATGTGCCACTCTTATCCTACATAACAAGCTTCGTAATCGGGTCAGGGCGTTTTGTAAAATGCCACATAACTTGTCTAACTCGTTCCAGGAGGTGCTGTCATACATAGATACAACATTGCGGGTTCTTCTGACTAGGTGCAACGTGAATAGCGACTGTCTAGCGCGCCTCATTCAAGTCCCAAGCACAGCCCATCGAAAATCTCAAGGCGTTGATGCCAGTCATGTAGGCAATGTACTAATGCTGATGTTCGAGATCCTTGGGGACGGCCTGCGCCTGAAAACCCGAGTCCCTCCTTTTACTCTGAGGTCCTTGCTCGAAGTGTGTTGACTTTGATATCGAATAAGCTTATTATGTTGTAACACAACAAATTCAGGCCGTCGGAACTACGGAGGTTACTCCGTCACTGTCGCCTGTCGTCGGATCATTGCTGGGGCTTGTTGACCCAGGAATCAATTTTCTACAAAATCACAGTTGGCATGATGTTGATAATGACTTCACGGCGTCTTTGGCGGTTGCACGGATGCTTTTATGGGTCTCTGGACAAGACCCTACAATCATGGATAAATTAGCCAGTCACGGAACAGAGGTTTGTGGGTTTTATTCGCAAAATTGAATAGTTGACCAACCTACCCCTCTGGCAGAAAGCTATCGATACTAATCTTAGAGTTCGTTCATGGAACATTTTAGTCTTAGCTGCTTTAATGGAGAAGAGCGAAGACTGGCATATCCCCCTATTCGCGCGGATTCGAAGTTTCTCATATGCACACCATAGTGCATTGCGTACCTACTCTGAATCTTCAACAGTCGACATAAACCACGCCTATATCGCCATTAAACTTTGGGTTTTAATGGCGCAAAGAGTAACGGACGGCAGTCATGTTTTCAAAGATTCTCAGGCTTACGGCATTTGGAACGAGCTATGGCCACCTTTCGAAGCCCTAATTAGTCAAGCTGAGACCGAGTCCACAGGACAATATCTGGTAAGCGTTTCCTGCAATATCGGCGTAATGACGGTGACCTTTTCGCAACAGAATCTTGGAACTTTGATTATATCTTCTGTGGCCGACTTGTTCGTGTTCTTGAGGACTCTGCATAGTCCTCTTGCCCTTCATACGTCGACGTACGTGGCGATCTTGAACCGATTGAGTAACTTAGGGTTCGGAGAAGCACTCAACCAGAAGGTGAATTGAAGGCGGCATATTTGGTCAAGGTATTAACGGGCCATCTTATAGGTATTGCGCGCTTCGCGGTACATATCAGAATCACCGCCCGAAGCATCTTTTGAAACCTTGGTAAATCAGGCAGCCAAGGACATCGTCGCCGCGGAAAAGTTTCGAATGGTAGAAAACAGGTTTATACAGGAAAAGCGAGCACCGGAAAGACACAGACGAGATATGCGGGCAACGACTTAGTGGAATTATCATTCAAGAACGTTGTATACAAGTACCTGTAATTCATTATACTTAGTGGGTTTGATGATACCAGATAATGAACCGTACTCATAGAACCTCCATAACGGGTTTCAGGCGGCCCTCAACCTCTCCTTTTTGGCTTTTCTACGATTTTCCTTCATTACAGTGCTGCCAATAAAAATTCCAATTGCCGACAGGCCGACGACGAGAATGAAGGCGGGTAACCTCACTGCCCATTCTCTCTTTGGGAAGTAATAGTGTATAAGGCTTGAGGAATCAAGGAAAGGCTGGCATTGAGAAATTAGTGGGATGCCTATGAAAACAAAAATCAACGTTGTACTAGAAATATTGCCCATGTTGTGTAATAAGTGAATACGACAGAGGCTGCCAGCAGCATCGTTCCGCCCAAAGCTTTATCACTTGCACCCTAGAATTTAATTAGACGCAATGTCACAACTGGCGAGAGAAAGGAAGAGAGACCATTTTCAAGGACTGACGATTGTGGCTGTAAATGACAAGTTATTTACTGTGCTAGCGCTGTATTTACCCATCTTCCTAATTTACTTCTCGGCCTACACATTGCACCTCTTGGGCTGCTGGCGAGCGTCTCTTCAAGCTCTCGAGAAGCTTGCAGAGACTAGTCTCCTAATTAAATGGATACTCACGCTTTTGCATCCTTGGCTCACATCCGGATACTACTTATCCCAGTGGGTACCATACCGCGTTCCTCTTTCGAGAAATATGCGTCGGAAATTCGTAGTCTTGACTCTATAAGATTAGAGGACATCCCCGCGGACCACAAGGATGAGAGGTGTAAGTCGATAAATCTCACAGAAGTTATCGTTGACTCATTAGGCCAAGCGAGGTTTATGCCCAATCCACTGTCAACGGGATACCTACATCTTAGCTTTCCGACTCATCCTCCGCCACGAGCACATCTTCCTCTATCACTCATCCGTCCCTCTCATTTTCCCTTGGCTGTCATTGGTGTGGCAGTATGCTCGAAGACAGATTCCCTATCTTCGGTCTATGCCCAATTCAACTCCTCATTAATTGACGTTTTCCCCTCTGAAGGCTTATACCCGTTGGCTAAAAACTGCTTCGTATTCGAAGAAGGTGACGATGGCAATGTGGGCCTTGGGGATAACCCTCTGGGGCTGATTGTCCTGCCAAGTATGATGGGTAATAGGAAACTTTATATGGGAACCCTTCTAGCAGATCTCTGTTCACATATTCTTGCTGAGTTTGGAGTTGTGGTATGTGTTATTTACTTGGAAGCTGCGGTCAAGATTTATTCATGAATCAGGCCAAAACCCTAGAGAGCCCCTTGGGAAACGAATACCTGAACTCGGCATCGTTGCCCATACTACCTCCGTTATCTGAAATACCAGAACCTCTGAATGGGAACAAGAAAGATTCGCTTCCGCCATTACCTTCTTACAACAGTCAGCCAGCTTCCGGCAAAGCAAACTTTTCCTTATCTGCCGCTCCTGTGAGACGTGCTTCGTCGGGAACTAGTTCTTTGCATACTGCGAGTGCTTACTCATCAAGGAAACGCATGAGCACGATAGGAGCTACTTCGTCCCATGCTCGATTATTTAAAATGCTTGGTGATTTGTTTTTATTGTCTGGAAGGCCTCAGGACAGCCTCATATGGTATGTTTTTACGACTTGCGTGTTGCCCTCCGACCGTGATTCGGGTGCAGGTACTCGGAAGCTATTCAAAATTTTAGATCTTCCCAAGATTATGCGTGGTATGCGGCTTCTCTCGAGGGATTAGCAACGGTTTCAGTGGTAGAAGCGTGGTCCGCCGGTAACGGTTTAGTTCGTCGTCTATTAGTGTGATTCGCGATTAGTCTGATTTCTCATCCTAGCAAAACTCGGCCACTGGCCTGAAAGAACCTTGGATGGAAGTAAACGACAAGCTTACACAGGCAATAGGACTTTACCACAAGTCGCCGGCTGGAGACGGGGAGCCGAATTTTTCCCTGCTCTCGTATCTATACACTTCTTGTGTTCTCCGGCACGCCTCCTTACTGTTTGCTATATGGTCTGCCAAGGGCTGGGGCCCCCTTGCACTCGCAACAATGTTGCAACCAGGGCCAAAGCCTTATATCCCTCCAACACTATCTCAGGGAAAGAACGACTGGGTGAATCTTGAGCGCCTGAGTTCTATATCTGGCATCTCGAGGTCTTCAATTGCTAGTATTCTTGCACAAGTCCATGGTCCATGGCTACTGCACCTTGGTGCGAGAGAACGTCTCGCTATTCTGGAGGCAACTTCCAGCATCTATGCCTGTCTTGGCTATCAAAGGAAAGAAGCCTATATCTTGCGCGAAGTGCTCGGCTGCATCTTAGATCTCATGGTATGTGGTCGTGAGGAGGATGGTCTATCGAGAATGTCCAGCGGCCCAGCCACATCGGGGTTAGGAATACAAACTTTAAATTCTACTGGAGGAGGAGGGTGGGGCGGGGTTGGAGTCAGATTGGGTGAAAGCTCGGACGGTAACGAGAGTGTCCTAGAGCTTTTGGTACATGTCTGTAAGGTGCTTGGTATCAAGCTCGACACTGTAAAGCTCGCGAACGCTGACCCGAACGACATTCCATTGACGTCTGATGATGACGGGATATCTGCATTCAGCTACGATGTTTATGACAACGACGCTGTTATCCGCAACGAAGAGCCCTATGGTTGGCCGGAGCTACAAGTTGGTGTTGTCCGGGAGGCAGTGGCTGTTGCTGAGGCTTTGCCTGGTAGGCCACTCTACCGAACATTTTTGACATTATTACAATTTCTTGTAGATTTCCCTGCTGTCGCTCAGTTTGCCCTTTCGGCGCTGAAAACGCTGCAAGCTGTTTTACCACCTGGTGATCAATACCATCTTTATTCAACCTCTTCCCGTGCATTAACGACGGCTCGCCGACGTGGTGACATGAAGTCAGTTGAATATTGGTCTGGAAGGCCTGTCGTCAGCATCACCATCGCACCGTACGCAATTATATCTACGATCTATTCAAGGCTTATAACATTACTAGGGTGCCATTGGTACGTCTGCCCATTGAAAAGCCAATGTCAGCGTTAAACTCGTCGACCTCGGGTGTTGTTCCCATTTTGACCGGAGCGACCGATCCTTTTCTCTACAATCCGCGCAAAACTACGATAGGACAAGTTTGTTACTCGTATTTCGAAATACCGGCGTTGCTCATTCTCTTAATAGGAAAGGACTTTAGTTGTGCAGCGAGAAATACTTGAATTTATCATCACTTTGCAAAATCCGTATATCTTTGACCTTGAGTTGCAGTCATTATCCTTGAGGTAAGCCATAACGACGGCTCTCCATCTTAATGATTAAGCCGCTCTTAGCACGACAGGAGTGGCTTTTGAATCACAACCTCAGCGCATTCTTATACCGGCGAACACATTTCACGAAGTTGTTTTTTCTGGAAAGGC
Source organism: Calocybe gambosa (assembly GCA_900068965.1). Lineage (NCBI taxonomy): Eukaryota > Fungi > Basidiomycota > Agaricomycetes > Agaricales > Lyophyllaceae > Calocybe > Calocybe gambosa. Next base: position 195,539 of record CEMU01569747.1, on the reverse strand, counting down.
CCTTGAAACTGGTGTTTTGACTATACGAGGCTGTCGTGTTCAGGCTCCCGGTGGAGTTTCCAGAGAGTTTGTTATGCCTTTATTCACCAGTGAAGAGGAGCAGCGAGTATCTCGGGGAAAAAGCGTTCTTGCATGCGAAGCTGGTCGCTCAAAGTATTCCGGCATCGAATCTTTCCCGTGGGTTCGTGACAAAAAGGGCGGAAGTAGGCCATCGTCTGCAATGACCAAGTCCACGTTTCGGTTCTTGGAATGCACGGTCGTTCCGGAACAACCGCTGTTGCGCATACGAAGAACGTCGCTCAGTCATGGTGCCCTCATGTTGTATAACGGTGAAGTGTATGACTTACGATTAGCCTTTTGATCTCATCTGACCTCGATTAGGTCCAATATAAGAATAACACTAGAGAACGTGTCTCAATTACCCATTGATTTCTTGCGGCTCGTCTTTGAGGACTCTACCATGGCACCAGCACAGCAAGCTTTAACTGAGGGCGATCTGTCCGTGTTCGATACTTACGAGACCGAATATAGCCTTATTCACAAACCTGTTTTGTCTTGGAACGAAGAGGACAACAAGATCATTAAACCTGGCCAAAAACTAGCTCTCACTGTGACTTGCCTAGGCAAAGTTGGGTGGTTGGTACTTTCATGTCTCTTTTTTATTAAAAGGCTTATGTCATGAGCAGCACCCATGGAACGATTCACGTCTCTTACTCATACATACACCGCAAAAGACCGGGATTGAATGACTCGAACGAAGTCTTTCATACTCGTCAACTCTCTTATCCTGTGATGGTCACCGTCTACCACATGCTTGAATGCCATGCTATGGACATTCTACCACTTCCTAGCCATATTGCGGATGACAATCACGACTATGAGAAGCAAGAACAGGCAAATCGCGGAACACTGTGGGTAGGTAAGGAAGGTAGCTGGTGTCTCTTCTCTATCGAGGTCAGAAACACCTACGGTGTACCTTTCGACATCACATTTGAAAGGATACAAGAAGGTCTTCTAGTGAAATCTGGAATAGTTGTTCAGATGCTGATGTATTTACAAGGTGTCTCTCGTGCGTCTGTGTCTGCGACTGTCCCTCCGGGATCAATGTCAAGGCAAGTAACTACGAACTAGCCTTACAACCCACTTATGGCTATTATCTCAGACTTGTGATACCGATTCGAAAATTCCTTCTGTCGGACCGGGTACTATCACAGCCTATTCCGACATTATCCGATCGTCAGTTTGTCGTTCAGAAGTCTCAGCTATCTAGTCAAGAAGCAAGGGTTCAGCGAGAATTTTTTTGGTATCGAGAACATCTGTTTAAATGTGTTCTTGGTCGCTGGCGAGAGGTTAGCTCTACCTAGTATCATTCCTCGGTGTCGCCTTATGGTCGGAGAAAGACAGGAGGAGTACGTTCGGGAGACCTTTCCTTAAGACAACAGCGGATGACGCTGCCAATGATGGCGACATTACGATTAGAAAATGCGCAGTTGCAGCTGTCACTTGTTGCATACGACAATGACCCTTACACTGAATGCTTGGTTTACGAACGTGATGGGAAATTCTATCCACCAGCCGATAATTTTGTGTACCTCAGGATAAAGATAGTCAATACTTCTCGTGGGTATCACTTGGTCTTTCCCAGTTCATTTCTCAAATATGTGTATAGCTTTTGGGCGCGTTTTCACTGTGGATTTAGAACTTGAGCCATCGGAACACGTCGTTCACGAGGGTGTTCTCACTGAATTGGCCATAGGTCGTTTAGAGGAAGGTGACTCGCGACAGATAGACATTGCAATATGTTTTCTTGCCTATGGGCGTTTCGAACTATTTGCGGAGGCACGATGTTTCGACGCTCCAAGGTCGGACAGCCCAGCTGGTATTGGTCAGCTTATCGCAGTGGTGCGAGGAAATGATAGTAGATACGCTGTTGTTTAAACGGCCATTTTTGACTTCAGGACCTACGGGCATACGACGGCATTTTACTGGCGGTCCTTTCATACCACTGTATAAATGTTGGGCGGTGGATACAGTACAACGCTTAAGATTAGCAAATAGTCCGCGGTCGCATATTATTCATATTCTGAGTCCTCCTGACTAAAGGCGGCGGAGTATGCGAGTATTGTACCGTAGACCAATCTGTAGATAATTGTCAGCGCCATTTAAAGCCTGAAAGCTCGTGGTGACACACCCTCCTCCTACAATTGACATGACACAGGCTTTCGGGTCGATAACGTCGGAGTGTGCAAGGATGATTGGTAGGGCGAAGCCAGAGACGACGATGGCTGATGTGAGGAAACGACCCAGATCAACGGGGCCAGAGCTTTCGCCGTATTCATCAGAGCCACAGTGAGCAAATACGGCATTTGGCAATGGTGCAGTGACGAAGGTCAAGGCTTGGGATGAGAGAAAGGGCAAAATAAGTGTTGAAGCATATGCAGCTTCATTTAAATCGCGTACCAACGAGAAGAGGCAGCCAATTATGCCACAAAGCACAGGAAAGGATGATCATCAGGAAGCCGACCGCAAGTACGAAAGAGAGTAAAATTACGGCTTTCGTAGGGTGATCAAGAACGTTAGTTGCAGCCAAAAATTGCGGATACTCACTTCGGAGACCAGCAGCCATGGTTGTCAATTGAGAAACAGAGTATGGTTACATAATCAAACTACTATGTATGTATGTATGTAGAAGAATAATAATTTATTTAGTATACTACTGTACAAATCTTTAGCGTACTCTTCTAGAGCCACGCGTGGTGTACACATTCCGTGCGTCAGTCAAAGTTCCTGTCAATAGCACCTGTTCATGTCTAGGGTCGGGTTTCGAGGCTAAGTGTGTTGAAGAAATCAGTAGCGGTACTCGTCGATTTTCTGTTTCAGTAGAAAATGGTGGGGAGCCAGACGTTTCGGTATCTTGGTCGGCGCCGCCTTCGTCCTCTATTGAAAGTGGTAGCTCCCTCCAGGCTTTAAGAATGACATCTCGAGGTTTCGTTAAATCCCATGTGTCAGCGTAGTCCCAAGCGCGTTTTCGTGGAGTTGACCCTGTAGGAATGTCATCTCGTGCCCCCCCTTCTGACAGAGCTTCGGATGCAGATCGAAGGTGCTCAAGGTCCGTAGCTGCCGAGGCGTGATAAGACTCCACGACAGACGCTAATTCTGAGGCCTGAATAGGTTTTTTTAAATGTTGCCGTATGTTGAAGAGGATATACCAAACCTTTGAATGAACCTGTTCGGTCACAGCTTGAATGCTGTACATCCTAGACGTGATATCTTTTCTTAGGAGGTGATACTCTGATTGAACATTACTGCTCAACGATGCAGTAGCTTCGATTCTGGCGCGTTTGGCTCGAGAGTGTTGTTCAAATGCTGTCGTCGATTAAAAAGTATCTTGTGTAATTTGGACTTGTTATGCTCACAATTCGTACAGGAAAGAGACATAGCATCCGCCTGCTTCTGCGCTTGTGTCGCGTACGACGTCACGGACCCAGAAACATAATTCGTTAACTCTTCTACTTGATTGTTGAGCTCCGACTTTGCGATACTGAGGGACTATAGCTTGCGTCAAATTAAAACGGTGCAAATGGCCCCATCGTCACTCACCTTGTAGGCGCCGTCCCTTGTTCGCTTGGTTTCACTTCTCTGTTTCTGCAGAGTTTTCACCATCTCCACGTTATTCGTCTCCAGCTGATCCACGATTGATTGGTGCCTGCTCTCAAACGCTTTTAGCCTTTCATCGCCTTGAAGATTCTCCTCCTCAACGGAAGCCACGGCAGTGCGTAGACTTCTATCCCTTTCGGCCGTGAAGTCGCCGAGGAGCTCAGAAACGCGCTGTATGAGCTCATCCTTTGCTTTATTCCCCTTGCTCCTCTCTAGGTCTACAATCTTCGCCAAGCTAACATTTTGTTTTTTCAAACGGGCGATTTCTTTTTGAGAGACATCGACCGCTAATGCCTTCGTTTGAGCTATGCTTTGGCGTTCAGCGTCGATGAAACTCCGCGCGTCGTCTACAACGGCGTCTACTAAAGCGGAGACAGTCTTTATCACCGCACTGACCGAATCAAAGGCCTCTAAACCTGTTGACCCCAAAATGGTGCAAGCCTTCTCGCACTGTCTTGTCAGAGCCTCACTCCAAGCAGTGAAACCGAGGGTGAAGCTTTTGTGCATCTCTTTAACGATATTTTGCACCGTGCTGAGCGATTCCGATGTCAAATCGTCCTTGGCTCCAATATCCTCAAGTGCATCTTGGAGACTTTGTAGTTGCCCATCGAGTCTGGCAGACGTCGCCGCAAGACTCTCGAGTTCCTTAAGTTGAAAATGTTTTGTTTCCTCCTTGATTTTGAGGATACTGTGCGACGAGGAATCCGCGAACTCGTTGAGCTTTTGTGTGAGCACATTGCTAGCGCTAGTTATTATCGGCCCCTGTGTCAGAACGATGTGGGAGTTCGACCTCAAGACAGCATTTTTGCGTTCTGTGGCATAGTGAATTCGAGTTTGAAAAGTTTTCAAAAACATACCTAGCTTTTCGAACAGGCTTTCAATGTTTTTGACGCCAAGTTGGGCTACCTTTTTGAGCTCTCGGGCGACCTGGTTGAGCGAGATCTCTGTTTGTTGATGCGATTGCCTAACTACAACCTCCTCCTCCAGCGCTGTCTTGGCCAATACCAACTCAGCTTCTGTTCTTTCTAAAGACGTCCGGGCCTCATGTAATCGTTGTTGCGCGTCTTTCAGCTCCCTCTCTCTGGTTTTCAGTAATCCAATACTCTGGTCAAACTCCTCGCGAACGCCTCGCATTCGGCCCTCAATGATATCGACTTGTTTTTTCGCCTCTTGCAGCTCCGTTTGCCTGAGCTCGTGCTCTTTCGTCAGTTGAGTCCACGTCTCCTCTGAGAAGTAGATCCCATTCTTTTCTCGTGCGGCTATTAGGTCCGCCTTGAGCCGTTCAATCTCAGCTACATAGTCTTTGAGAAGAGAGTTGCGCGTTGTACGTTGATTGAGCTCGGGTTTGTTGCGTATGGATTTAGCACGGATGGCATAGTCGAGTGTGGAGAGTGTCTCCTCCATATTTGAACGCGCTGGAGATATGGTGGCAATGATGCACGTCTTTGTACGCCCTCCGAGTGAGTCTTGCAGCAGGCGAGTTAGTTTAGATTCGCTGCGAGTGTTTCAGTTGGGAGCGTTTAGAAACTGACAAAAGTCGAAATACCGATAAGGAATGTGTGATGCCTTATCTACAAGCGCATTGATAACACGACCGAGAGTAAGGAGACTTTGATTGATCATGCCGGCCTCTCGAGCTCGTTTGTTCTCTGCTCCTGAACGTCCTATATTTTCTGAACCAGCCAAATCTACAAGGTTTAGCTTTCCAATTTTAAGAAGTTCTTCTCCCGCTATAGAAGGTTCCTTCACGTGTACTGTTATGGAAAATACGGAGTGGGAACGACTGGAGTGATCGTTGAACTTGGTTGCAGCGATTTGTCTCCGATGGCTTCCTTTGCTTAAGAGCGCCAGCGCTGCTTGAGAGTCCTTGACAGCAATCTCCTCCAGCCCCTGAATCGTAACACCACGCTTCGTGGCGTCGTCAAACATTTTCAAGCCATTGTCAGAGACTTTGTTTACATCTTTACCGCCCAATCCCATTGGCTGAGTTGTTCCACCCGGTGCGGAAAAGTCGTTGGTGAGTAGATCACGAAGTTCTTCATTGTAAAGTTCAATGAAAGAAACTTTCACGCTGTAATCTGAATTGGATGTTTCGAGCTGATGAAAGAGGCGGAAGAGTACACGAGGGATCACCCCAGCGTCTGTGGAAGGATTGCCCATTGGTGAGGGGACCAGATTGCCTTGCATTGTATATCTGTCAAAGAACATAATTAGTGATAGAGAGCAAGTATTGGAGCGGCAAAAAGAGACGTTTTCCCCGTTCCTGTTTGCCCGTAAGCAAACAAGGTGCAATTATACCCCATGAGAACCTCTTCGAGCATAGGGGCGACCACTTCGTGATAGATCATTGCTTGATCTGCTTCAGGTCCAAAGACAAGATCAAAAGGGTAGGTGCGAACTGGTGGTAGGGTAACAATTCCCAGACTAGAGAGAGGAGCAGATAATTCGATGGATAATTCTTTACTTTTGGCACCCACGGCTGTCACGATACTTGGTGAATTGTCCTCTATTTCGCGTTCAGAGCGCCGCCTGCAACGAATGACGACTTGGATATTTGTTTCTGTATTTTCTTGTATAGATGCAGATTGATTATGCTTAGAATTGGCGGCCACTGCATTTTCCTTGGATGGTATGCCATCGTCAAGTTGTGTAACCTGCAGAGGCTTGGACATTGCTGAGCGAGATCGAGGAATGGTTGTGTTATTTGCGGTACTATTGATGCGCGCGCGCGACGATGCTGGTCGGCGTGTAGCCATTATGGAAAGGGAGTAGGATGCAAGGAACAGTGAGCTCGGTGTTTAATGACAATAAACAGAAGTAAACTTGGAATGTCGCGTTTGCTCACGTGCCGAAATGTTGCCTTTGGAACGTTTTGGACTTTACAGGACTGATAGTTCTTAAAATTCTGACTTCCATGGGCAAACGAAAAAAATCTTCAAGAAAACCGGCACCTGCCAGGCAGAAAGTACCACTTGGTCAGTTGGTCATAACTACCTGCTACGATTTGCATATCAAATTCAGCACAATTTGACCCAGACACCACATTTACCTGTTTATTCTGCCATCACAACAACTCTGTGACCGTTAGACTTGACAGAAAGGAAGGTGTTGCAAATCTTGTATGTCGGGTTTGTGATCAGCGATATCAAAGTAAAGTCAATCGTGGGTATTATATATATCCTTTGTGGCGAACCTTAGGACCCATCGTTCCCCTAGATCTCACAGAGCCAATCGATATCTATTCAGAATGGATCGATGCAGCTGACGCAGCACAAAAGGAGGAGCAGGCTACACGTCGCCCAGCTGCTTCTGCCAGCATCAGACAAGCTGCCGCATCGGCTTCTGTCGGCGACAGCGACGACGAATAGATTGATAATTAGAGTATAGTTCTCCGTCTGTGTTATAAACATGTTTTGTATTACAAGCCATTATGTTACTAGAGAAATAATTGACTTGCAACAAACCCAAACATCCTCATCTTTTCTACAGGCAAGCGACGTGACGGTACCGTGCCTTCTGTGTATTCGCGCCTGTTGCGCATACATTAAGTCTGAGTGCCGCCTTCTGTACCATATCGCCATTATGGCAAGTTCTACCAATATTAAAGTCGTTTGCCGGTATGTATACTGCCATTTTGTTCATTTCAAGGGACATTTACTAATGCCCATTTCAGGTTCCGACCACCAAACGCGATTGAAGCTCGTGAAGGTGGGGAGATATGTGTGGGCTTCGCTGATAATTTGCAAACTGTGCAGATGCGCTCTGCTGCAATCAGCTCGGGACCAGAGAAGGATGGGTTCACGTTTGATAGAGTTTTCCCGATGGACACAAAGCAACACGAGGTGTTCGACTATGGTGTTAAGGAGTGAGTCTTCTGGTTTAGTCGAAGTATTCGGCATTCTGAACACAAACTTGGTTCATAGCATCGTTAAAGGTAATGCAGGTTGATAATATCACGGATTGGCTTTTGACTCCCTGGTGTTTTACGTCTTTTTCTCTCCTCAGATGTTCTCGATGGCTACAATGGGACGGTATTCGCATATGGGCAAACTGGAAGTGGAAAGACTTTTACCATGATGGTAGGGCTATTCCGTCATCGTGGTAAAACCTCAACGCTTAATTGATGACAGGGCGCCGACATCGATTCAGACGATTTGAAAGGCATTATACCTCGCATCACTGAACAGATCTTTCAATCTATTGTTGAAAGTGACGCGCATCTGGAGTATCTTGTCAAAGTTTCCTACATGGAGATCTATCTAGAAAGGATTCGGGATTTGCTCGCGCGTGCGCCTTTACATCTACATGTCTTATTATCATTTAAATCATAACTCTTATCTTTTAGCTCAAAATGACAATCTCCAAGTTCACGAGGAAAAGTCAAAAGGCGTCTATGTAAAGAACCTTTCGGATTACTATGTCAGCAGCGCTCGAGAAGTCTATGAGATCATGCGTACCGGAAGCGCAGCACGCGTCATTTCGTCCACCAGTCAGTATGCGCTAGATTCATTCTAAGTGATTCTCAACGTTTATAGACATGAATGCCGAGTCGTCGCGATCACATTCAATCTTTTTGATTACCATACAACAACGCAATACCGAGACGGGTGCTTTGAAAACTGGCAACCTCTATCTTGTTGATCTCGCTGGCTCAGAAAAAGTCGGAAAGACCGGAGCATCTGGCCAGACGCTTGAAGAGGCGAAGAAAATCAACAAATCTCTGTCGGCACTTGGGATGGTCATCAATGCCCTTACGGATGGCAAGGTATGGCTTCAATCGCTCGGCGTTCTTTTTAATATTGAACTCAAACGTCCATCACAGGCGAAACATATCCCATATCGCGACTCTAAGCTTACTCGCATCTTGCAAGAATCGCTAGGAGGCAATTCTCGGACTACGCTTATAATCAACTGCTCACCCTCGTCCTATAATGAGGCAGAGACCCTTTCGACTCTTCGCTTCGGTATCAGGGCAAAGTCTATAAAAAATACAGCCCGTGTCAACGCGGAACTCTCTCCCCTAGAACTCAAGGGGCTCTTGTCGAAAGCCAACTTGGCTAACACTGGATTCCAGAAGTATATAACCGCTTTGGAAGCGGAATTGGCAGTTTGGCGTGGCGGGGGCCATGTCGAAGAGTCGGAATGGGTTAATTCAGCGAAGGCTGCTTCTGCTCCTTCAGCTACAACGTCCAAGAAACCCCCAACTTCACCGACTCCATCAACGCCCATTCCCAGCTCGCGCAGCATGACACCCGTAAACCCTCTTATTGAGGGTCTCAAGGGAGATCTGGACAGCCGACCACAGACGCCCACTGTTATTGCGCTTGATAAGGATGAGCGGGAAGATTTCCTCAAACGCGAGAATGAACTCAGCGATCAACTTGCAGAGAAGGAGTCTGCGCTTGGTGCTGCCGATAAACTTGTCAAGGAGCTGAGGGATGAGCTAACATTCTTGAAGGAGCAAGAAGCTTCGGTTAGCAAGGTTAGTCTTCTCGTTCATCGATGCAAAACGACAATTATCCATGGCTGATATGTATGGGAAATCAACAGGAGAACAAAGCTATGTCTAGCCAACTGAATGAGCTGAGGCTACAAGTCGAGAGACTTGATTATGATAACAAGGAAGGCAGCATCACAATCGACATACTGAAAGAACAGAACCAGGACGTCAAGAATGAATTAGAGGAGTTCAAGAAACAGATAGCCGAGCTTAAGACACCTCAAAAAGATGCATCGGCAGATGACAAAGAAAAACGCAAACAGGAGAAGATGGCAGTGATGTTGGCAAAACTTGACTCAGTGCGTTGCTTTTTCGTGAATGCTACACCCGGCGTCTCTGAAGACCTTTTTTATTTATTTATAGCAAGGGGCATTTTCTGAAAAGGACGAACAACTACGACAAATTCTAGCAAAGTTAGATACTATAGACGCCGCAGAGGCATTATCCACCGATGATTTAACTACTATCCGACGCCAACTATCCGAGGGGCAGAATATGATGAGAGAGACGCTCGATAGGCTCAGGCAGAGCCAAGAAGAAAATGAGATGGTTACAAGGCGGCGCGATGAACTGGAAGCTAGAGTGGCAGGTTTGGAAACCGAGTATGAGGAACTCTTAGGTCAGTAATTTTGTTGTATTCCGAAAGAGGTGAGCTGCGGATCATTCACATGCACTTTCTGGCTGCAGAGAAAACGATTCATGACGAGGAAACGAGTGATCTAGACTTAGCGGAGTCAATGACAGATCTCAAGGTGTGTGAATCTTGAGAACGGAGAGCACGATTCTTTTTTAGTTACTCACCTGCCTGTTTGCCTCTCTTAAGACAAAGCTCGAATCTCAGTACACTGCTAGGCGCGATGCACATCTGAGCGAAGTTGCAGACCTCCGGCAGCAACTTGAGATGAAGTCCAACGAGATGCGCAGTCTCAATAGCTCGATTGAAAGCCTCAAGAGCGTAAACGAGGAACTTAAGGTGCGAGTGTGTGATCACCTCCGTGGAAATAATGTTAAATTATACTATGAAGCGCGCTTTTGCTATGACGTCGGCCGGTATCGAGGGGGGCAAGAACTTGGCAGAAAGTGCGCAGGATCTTGAGCGGACGAGGAAAGCTATCAACGTCCAACTTGCGGAGTTCGATGGGGTGAAGAAGTCACTGATGCGAGATCTTCAGAATCGTTGTGAGAAGGTTCGTTTCTGACTCGACTTTGAGGTGACTGTGATGAGACTATTTGGCACTACAGGTGGTCGAACTAGAGATCCAGCTTGATGAGATAAGAGAGCAGTATAATAACGTGATTCGTAACAGCAACAGTAAAGCACAGCAAAAGAAGATGGCTTTCTTAGAGCGAAATTTGGAGCAACTCACTTTAGTTCAGAAACAGGTAAGGACTCGAGATGAATGTTTTCTTTTGCTGAATTTTTTTTTTTTTTTTTGGACAGCTTGTTGATCAAAATTCGAGTCTGAAGAAGGAGGCTGGAATTGCGGAACGGAAGCTGCTAGCACGCAACGAGCGGATCCAGAACTTGGAAGCGTTACTCTATGATGCTGACCGGCGGTTGTCGATTCAGAACCAGAAATTTGAAGCTCAGTTGCAAGCCGTTAAGGAACGGCTGGATCAGGCTCGAGGTGAGAAGACCTGATTCTTATTCGGACCATAAAATTTACCCTGTTACCAGCACAAAAGGCCGTTGCTAGTTCACCGCTGAGCTTTGGACGGATTGCGAAGCCCCTGCGAGGGGGCGGTGGCGGGGTTGCACCTGCAGCAGGGCCGATGCCGGCTCCTATTGGTGGAGGGGTTGGGTCAGCAAACCCATTGGGGCGGTTGCAGAGTGAAGAGGGGTGAGTGGCTTCGCTTCTCAATTGGATGCTCCCTGAATGTGGATCTGACATGACGGATCTGCGTGTGTTTTTTTTTTTATATCTTTATTTTTTTATTTATTGCAGAGCTTGTAAGTTGTTCAGATGTATTTAAATAATTATTTTCGCTGACATTTCCAACAGCGAAACGAGCATCATGGTTTTTTACATCCCGCTGAGCGGGGTTTAGGCTTTTAGCTGTGTTGTATAATCTATATATATAATAGCATTAATTACGTCACGACGCAAACATGAGCAAATAAGACTAGTCCCAATAAAGCTGAAACACGGGTGAATAAATAAATAAACACATTTTTTATTTTATTTTATTTTWATTTTTAAATTCTTTATACCTAGTGGAATTGGCTCCGTTCAAGTTTAAACGAACGGCCATGTGTGCCACTTGTTCGGTGCTCTTGCTCTGCTAAGCCCCATCTTCACTTTTTTTCTGTCCTTACACGCTAAACCCTGTAAGTCGCGTCCTCATACGCGTCTTTCTTTCTGTCCTAACTTTTGAACACTAGCTTTAATATCTCTGCAAACCTCGTAATAATCTTCCCTAATTCTTCCCCAGCCCAACGTCAGCATCCTTCCCTGCCAACTCCATCTGGTTTGGCCTAGTGACTCCTTTAGAACAGTATTCTAGTTTCCATATGTCCGGCAGTTCTTCCCGCAAGCCCTCTGGTTCATCTACTCATTCTGCTACACGATCACCTTTGGACTCTCCAAACCACGTACGTCGCTCATCTGTTCTCCTCAATCTCTACGCGCCTACTTACTGTATCATCTCTCCAGTCACACAGAAATTTGAACCCGGCCAACATGTATGGCATAGGCATAGGCATAGGCAGTACGAACGGCCGCAAAGGACTTAATTCCGGCTGGCAGGTCCGTAATACACGGATATCATCCCTTTGTCGCTTTTCATCCCAGCCTAGGTCTGGAGCTCTGCCACGCCTTCGAGAAACGCGTCGGGCTCATCTGTTACAAGTGGTCACGAATTACAACACGATGCAAACAGTCATCGTGCTTGTTATGGTGAATCCTGGGCAGGATCTCTCTCTCGGTCCACAAGTGGTCACTGGGATGAATCTAATGACGCCCAGCAAAAGAAAGAAAATCCTCCCATGGTCTGCATTGATAGCTGCTGACCCAAGGCCGCACTTTAACTCGTATAACACAGGACATCACTTCTCAGATGACTTTACATAACACAAGGCCTCTTACACGGCAGCCCGTGCTTTCGGGTTCTCGAACAGTTTGTCTCATGATATTTTGTAGTTTCTGTTCTCTCCTGAGTTAAATCACTAGGAGGATCGAGTTGGAGGGTCTCAATATTCGCCTCAGCGTTACGAAAGTGGTCTGGGGAAGGATCTTGGGCCCATATTTCCCTCAGCTTCGTCGCCTACACGGTCGTATCCCACCTCAACATTTACTGTAACTCAAAACACTAACCCAGGAGGTTCTGGCTTTCATCATACTTCACACCTCTCCCCTGGATTGAACGACGATCTGTCGGCTGCTTTCCGTGGAATGGTGGTTGAGGATGATCGACAACTTACGCATCAGCTGCCGCCCTTTCCACAACCGAGCTCTCATCTATCTGGCCCTCCACTTACCCTGCAACAGCCTCGGCTATTCAGTGGCTATCCCCCTCCCGAATATAACCCATTCTATATGGCTCAACCTCGCGAGCCCTATGCCGAGTATCATCAGTACGATACTCGTTTAATGTTCAGTTAATAATAGCTTACCTGTGATAAACAGCCCTCCCCCTGCTACTTATCCGGGTTTACCAGGACCTCAACTGCCTCATCCCAGCGGCGTCCCAGTCCCAGATATCCACCGACCACAGGTGGGAATGTTTTATGACTATGGAGTCCCTAGACCATCCTCGCAGTATTACTTTCCCACACCTCAGACAGTCATGTATCCGCCGCCGCCGCCGCCGCCGCCACTAAATCATCAACCAATGGTCACACCACAGATACTAACAGCTATGGCCGATAAAAAACGCGAATCACAGGTATGTACCATTCATGGCACGTATCACCGATTATTAATAGTCTTATAGTACAATATCCACCAGCAATTAGCTTCGCATAACTTAATGTATAATGCAATTCGCCTATCTCCATCCCCACACAACAGGCCAGGATACGTCGACTATACACAGTTCCCTTTCGTCTTACCAGGGACCATGGCCGTTTATGGCCACCATCTATCACATGTGTTCCCGCCCAATATACGCGATGCGCAACCTGCAAATGATCATACAACTGCTACCCTTCGCAGCCCTCTCTTGGACGAATTTCGCGGAAACAAGACGCGTAATTGGGAACTCAGAGTGAGTATCTTTGCGTTCCTTCTAGTGTGAGACGAGTTATGCCTGTTTGATGATTCGTTGCGCCGTTTATTTGTAGGACATACTAGGACATATCGTGGAGTTCAGTGGTGATCAACACGGATCCCGCTTTATTCAACAGAAGTTAGAAAGCGCCACGACTGAAGAGAAGCAGATGGTCTTCGATGAGATCGTCCCTGCCAACGTGCTGCCCTTGATGCAAGACGTTTTTGGCAACTATGTATGTTTTCGGGCTTGGCACATCTCGTTTACGGCACTCTCACAATAGATTCAAGGTCATCCAAAAATTATTTGAGCATGGGACGCAAGCTCATAAAGTTCGTTTGGCACGAAGCATGGAGAGTCGCTTACTCTTCCTATCATCTCAAATGTATGGCTGCCGTGTGGTTCAGAAAGTAAATCATCTTGATTCAAAATGAAAATGTTACTAAACATCTCCTTAAGGCAATTGAATTCGTGCTGCCCGAGCAGCAAGCAGCAATTATCAAGGAGCTCGAACCGCACGTTTTGAAATGTGTCAAAGATCCCAACGGCAATCATGTATGTTTCACATGACGCAGATTGGGTTTTCTTACTCATCTATTATTACCAGGTAATCCAGAAACTCATTGAACGTGTTTCTCCCGAGCTTTTGGGCTTTGTACACATCTTCAAGGGCAATGCTTACGACCTCGCAACTCACCCTTACGGTTGTCGCGTTTTGCAACGATGCCTTGAGCATCTTCCAGAAGAGGTCACTCGGTCTGTCATGGAGGAGTTGCACAAGTGCACAGCAACCTTGATGCAGGACCAGTTTGGCGTACGCGCTATGCTATTTATCTTTAATGCATCTTGTCGCCTTACGACCCTCACAGAATTACGTCATGCAATATATTCTCGAGCATGGGAAACCTCAAGACAAAGCTTTAGTCATCTCGAAGCTCCGTGGACAATTACTTCAGATGGCCCGACACAAATTTGCGTCGAATGTTTGTGAAAAGGCACTCGTCTGTTCGGACCCTGAGACCAAGCAGAATTTGATTGACGAGATCCTCAACGTAAGACCAGATGGCGTTAGCCCAATCACCAGTATGATGAAGGATCAGTACGCCAGTTTGTATCCCGTGGTTTTGTCGAGCCCGAGCCCATACTAACAACATCAATGTAGATTATGTTCTTCAGCGTGCGATGGTTGTCGCCACCGGGGAGCAAAGACAGAGATTGTTCGATAAAATTAAGCCGCAACTCGTCAGCATGCGTAGATACACAAGCGCGTACACCAAGCACCTCACTGCTAGTTTGTCTTGCTCATTTACCGTAATCTATTCTACTTGAGAGCTGATCGACCTTTCTCCAAACAGTCGAACGATTAATGGATAAGCAGACTAAAACTTGAGTTCCAACGCGTTTCCACACTCGTTACTACTTGTCATTCCTTTAGCAACACGCTCCTTCTCTAACAGCGAACCAACTATCACGTCCCTGGACTCTTTCAATATCAAAACCAAGCATCCTTTTATAATTCTGCAACTACTTCATCATATTTCGCTGCACTGCATCACCACCTACCTATCTGCAAACTGTCGAACTCTAATCATAATAAGGACTTTCTTGTCGTATATTTTCATCTGCCTTTTTTTTTTTTTTTCTTTTTTACGTACATCCTTCTCGGTTGGATAGCTGCGGATGTTAACTTCAAATGTGCATATTTTACAGATATATTTTTGTTGGATACAGGTAATCATTAATCGCTACATATTATAATAGCTACTGCTATATTCAGTTAAACCATGAATTTACTTTCGACCGGAGTGACGTGTCGCCGCGAGAGATCCAAAGACAGCCAAACAGCGGGACATTTGATTTTGCTCTGTAGACTTCGTCCTCTGTTAAATATCTTTGGAACCACTCTTCTATCAGAACCACCACATATGAGTGGTGTCGAAGCTGCAGCCTCTCTTTTTGGCCCTGAAGAGCCAGACTCAGATCCTTTCGCTGCGCTCGGAGCAGAGGCAACTCAACGTTCTAGTGACGACCTATTTGACAATCATGACGCTGTCCCCAGTAATACGGAAAATTTGAAGCCCATTCGAGACGGTGCGCACTCGCTCACTAGTGAGGCAACAGCGCAGGATACGTTGCAATTCCATGCGCAACACGAGCCGGCCCCCGACTACTTGCCCTCGTCGATGTATTTGGGCTCCGGCAGCACAAGTCAACAGGAATGGCACAACCAACAAGGCCAGTTGCAGAGTTACGGGTCAAGTTCGAACACCTGTGGGTATTCTGTCTGTATTTTGGCTTCTGATAGTACTTAATCCGTTCATCGCAACTCGTCAAGCTGCGTTGGAGACCTTCACCCCTCCACTGCAGCAATACAATACAAAAGATGCAAATTATCCTAGTTTTTCTGCGTCCAATTCATATGTACCGACTCTGGCGCAATCACCTTACAACACCTACTTACCTTCCCAACCGGGGAACAATCATCTATCTACACAGTCTACCGCCTCTACAGCTTCTTCGTATAACTCATACGCATATACGCCTCCTAGTCGACACGAGCCCTCTTCGCTGTTCAATTCACCTTATACACCCAGCGGCCAGACTGCTCACACGGTTCCGGGACAAACAGCTCCGTCGAAGCCAACAGTGCCAGCACTAACCTCTCCACTGCCAACCCCGACGACGACAACCGTTGTACGCCCTAAGATTTCAAATGCATATGATCCACCATTTCCAACTATAGCAAAGGTTAGCCGACGGACTGGACGGGCTGCCTCTGGCAAAAATTCTTATGGATACAACGCCTATGGAACTACGCCTCCTACGCATGCTTATAACTCCCCACCACAAAACACCCCAGATACTTCTCATCCCCCCCCACCACCCCAACGATTACCTCCCTCAAACCCTCCACCGGAGCATCCAAGGTTCTCGCCTCAATCATCGTCAGGACCCCTGCTCTCGACGCGCAACTCCGCTCAGCCCACCTATGGAAGCCATATGAATGCTACACAAGCTGTTGGCGGGAAAAGTAATGGTACACCTCATGAAAATGAGCTGTATGATGTGGGGCCTTCTGCTATCCACCATGAAGTTAGCCCTTCCCAACAGTCATTGAGCAAACCGTCCTTGTCTCCTAATAAGATCCACGAGCTTGTTTCTGACAATAAAGAAGTCACAAATCCCGATTTAAGTTATATTGCGACACCGTCCGTCGATTCCCACGTTCCCCTAGATGCCAACATCCGTGCTAAAAGTCCCCGTGAACATGCACTCCCTCCCTCCCCGACATCCAGCCAAACTGGTCGCTTAAGTCCCTTTACAGACATCAACATGAAAAGAACGCTATCCCCACAGCCTGTTGAACATTTGCGAGGAAAGACGTCAGATTCGAGCCAACATGCTCATCGCGATGGTACAGTAGTTGCCCGTCCGCACCATCATGTGCATAGTTCGCCACTACGCAGTTCATCTCCCAGTCAAACCCATGATGTAGCTGCCCGGGGCCCCCATACAGGAATGGGCAATCCTTACGTGCCCAAGCCTGTCAACGGACAAGAAAGTTATGTGTCACTTGCAACCACGCAAACTGGCGACTCTTATGGACCTAACGCTCATGCGAACGGCTACAAGGGGGAAAGGACCTCATCTCCCAGTTCGTTTTCAACGGTAACTACGGCGGGATACCCAACAAAAGGCCATCCAGCAAACCCTTATGCCCCGGCGAAAATAGACACCCGCAACCGATCCATGTCTAACGGCTCAATAATATCGACAATGCCTACTGGTATAGAGGATCCTTATGTACCTAATCCCTCCCTGAAGTATGTGTATCCAAATGGTCACGATACGGCCGTACACTCCTCGCTGGCGCCTGAACATCACTTGCAAGAGGTCTTGTTAAAGCCTTTCCAAACGCCATATGCACCATCTCCTTCACTACTGGGATCCAATGACCCCCTAGGTCGTACAGCTCGCCGACCAATCTTTAGCTTCGGCTTTGGGGGTAAACTTGTAACCTGTTTCCACGGTGCAGATTTGCTTAACACTGGCTTCGATGTTGCTTTATCTGCCCGTAACTCAACAGGTGTTCATATTCGTATTCTAAAAAAGCTGATACCCGAATCAGCTTTGTATCCCTCTACTGTTTCTTTCCCTGGGCCGCTCTATGGTGACCCAACCACCTCAACTACATCCTTAGTTCGTTCGGGACCTACATCTCAGGCAAAGACCAAGAAAGCTAACATAATTAGATACCTGTCCGAAAGAACAGACGAGCTTGCTTTAGGTCTTCGCTACCTTGATCCAGATAGCATCGAAAACATTCGGGCAGAAGGGAAAGTAGTTTTAGTGAAGCTCCTACAGCTTATGGTTGAACATGATGGTCGACTAACTGGAACGTATGTGTACAGTCACCGATGCAAGGATCGGGCTCACCTTTTTCAGTCCCGAGTTAGACACCGCCGTGCGTTTGGCACTTGTTCCGAGGTTGGAAGGCACCTTTGGGACCAACAATTTTACAACTATGGCAGATTCTCAGGGGTCTACCAATTCAGGTTTCTCCAGTGACATCCATGAGCCTGCTGTCTCTGTCACAATGCTCCGACCATCAAACTTGGACAAGCTTCAAGATTTCCTTCTGCGTGGCGAGCGTAGACAAGCTTATCATTATGCATTGGATGAGAAACTCTGGGCTCATGCTATGCTTATATCAAGTAGCATTGACAAAGAAGCTTGGAAGGAGGTGGTTAACGAGTTTGTCAGGCAAGAACTTGGGGCATCGATCGATCCAAGTTCTGCTACGTCGGGGCGTGAGAGTCTTCGCGTAGCATACAGCTTGTACTCCGGTCAAGGAGCCTCTGCAGGTAGTGTCAGCCCATGCCGTGCACCTTGTTAATTGAACTCACCTTGGATCTAGTTCAGGAGCTTGTTTCCCAAAACCTCCTTACGCAGACAACGGGACGCCTTCAGCCCTCGGCACTCCCTCACCCCACTCCCAAGACCCCCAAATTTGGTACTGTTGCGGCAACATCACCTAGCATTCCTTTGGACATCCTTTCGAAATGGACAAATACAGCAGCCATGATGCTCTCAAACCCGCTTTCACAAGAGACATCTACAGCATTGAGCGCTTTGGGAGACCAATTGGCGGCGAACGAGTTACATGAAGCGGCCCATGTCTGGTAGGTGCTCGCTATGGTCCTGTCTTTCATTAGGCTGACACTTCTTTGAGCTACCTTCTGGCACCCCAGACGTCACCTATAGGGGGTATTGGTCATCCCTCTGCACGTATCATACTTGTTGGCTCTCGAAATCCACAAGCATTTCCAAACTTCTCCAAAGATCAGGATCCTGTTATTTTTTCCGAAGTGGTAGAGTTTGCACTATCCCTCTCGCCTCCTACAAAAGGTCAAGACGCATTTTCCGGTATTCCACATCTTCAAGCATATCGATTCATCCGTGCCATGTCCTTGGTCGAGATTGGCGACATCTCACAAGCGAATAAGTTAGCACTGTGATTTTTTCTCGGCATTTTACTAATTGTTCATACAGATATTGCGAGGCTATTACGGGAACTTTGAGCCGTGGTTCGCCGTATGTGACGCCTGCTCTTATAGAGCAACTGAAAGGCTTGTCTGATCGTATTGCTGGCGTAACACACGTTGATAAGTCGTTCTGGACTGGTGCTAAACTGAGCAAACCTAGTCTGGATAGTATAGGAGGATGGCTCGAAGGCAGATTCACGAAACTCGTGACAGGCGATGCGGATATGGACAAGGTGCCAGAAGAAGAAACCAGCATACGCAATGAACCTGACTTTGCTGGGCCTTTCTCTCACTACAGCACAATATCGTCGACCACACCTTCCGCAAGGTCGTCCCCACAACCCCAAGTGATGAATGTAAACGTTTTGCCTCCCGTGCGCAGCGGTTCCGCTATGGCAAGTGCGTCTTCTTACGCTTATCCACCACCCGATCGAGCCTCCTCCGCGATGGATCATATAAGACGTAAACCATCGCCTGCGCCACGCATATCTTCCGCAAACGCTTCTACATCATCTTTCGTGATCGCACCATCCTTCTCCCAGACCTTCTCCCAGACTCTCGAAAATCAAACAGATTACAGTGGCTACAGCGCGAGCGATGATCTTGTGACACCTCGACCCTCTCTCACGGGCGACGACGAAGGCACAGTTCATCACGCAAGCTGGTGGAACGATACGACATACGCAGAGGGTGCAACCACACAAACGCCCACTGCGCCAGCGTTCATGCATGTCGATGAAAACGCTATATCAGCATCTTCATCGTCCGATGGTTTTATATCTTTCGCGGATAGCGCGTCTTATGCAATTGGCCCCCAGACCTCAAATCGACTTTCATCTCAACCTTCTGAACCAGCTCAAGAAGACGAGGAAGATCTAGGTTTTGGAAATTCCAAAAATAAGGCGGAACAGTCAGCCGCGGATGAGTCCAGTGGAGAACATACAGCTCGACCATCATTTGAGCAAGTACCACCATCCCATCCTGGTAGGTCTTCGCCACTGCTTAAACCAAACAAAAATAGCGTTGAAATCTTAAATTAGAAGATAAACCTACAGTGGCGCAACGCGGCTGGTTTAGCCGATGGTGGCGAAAAGGCGACACACCTGGACCCGTCAGAGCCAATTTGGGAGAATCGTCCACTTTCTATTATGATAAAGAACAAAAACGCTGGGTAAACAAAAAGGTTCTCGATATCGCTTTTTTTCTTGAACACTTTATCTCACTATATTATCTTCCGTCAGGCTGACAGCACAGAAGAGGCTAAGCCGGCTACTCCTCCCCCACCTTCTAGAGCTCAGACGGCTTCGCCAGCGATGACCGGCCCACGACCACCAGTGTCTGGTTCTGGGCCACCACCAAACAGACCAGCATCCGCTATTGACCTTAGCACGTCACCTCCTAGTAGGACAACGATGCGTGTGCGGTCAAACTTAGCTCCGACACCAGAGTCAGCACCCAGCACACCCACTGGAAGCAGGTTAGCATTGTCCGGGCCGCATCCGGGCCGCCCTAAATCACAGGCATCCAAACGAAACATTCGTAGCCGTTATGTAGACGTATTGCAGCAGGAAAGTAGCACATAGACACGAATTTATCTTATTTACCTTATACATACATACTTTCATTTTTGCATTGGTACACCCTTTGTTTATATTCAGTGACAACTGTCTACAAAGTGGTAACTCGCATGCATCAATTCTATAAGAACAACTTGAAGGGATACCCTGGAAAACAAATGAGGTATAGTTGGCATGTAGCAGGAATTACACACCTCGGTTTTTGACTCTAAAGAGAGAAACCAAGACGGAGTATAAGATGAGGAATACTCCAGACCACAAGTATATCTGGAGCCTTTGGCGGGCTGGAGAAGATTGATAGGGAGCTACCATAATGAGCATTAGGAAAGACATCGATAAGAGCCCATCTAATCAAGCTTTAGGTACCCCGATGGAGTATGGAGAGTAGACGTTACGAACAGATGCCAGCCACAACGGTGACCTCTTGACCAAACTGGTTTTGAAAACCAGCAGCAATCCAGCTCCCCCCCGCCTCAAAGGGCGAGCCTCTGATACGAGTGAACATAAAACCTGCCGGCATAACAAGAGAGATGGCTATAGCAAGCAAAGCCCAAGTCCAACGACTCTGAAGAATCGGGGAAATGAAGCGAAGAACCAACAAAAATGTAACAGCGCTGGCTGAGATGGTAAGATAGTGGGCCCAATCAATGGGGTCCTTATATGGGATAGGGATAGGGGTATGTTTTGAAAGACTTTCGGCTAGCGGTCTCGCATCGAATCCACTGCGGTAATTTAGTAGTGCCTGCGATATCATTGAACATGAAAGCCGTACCCTGAAAAGTCATACTTGAGTGGTGATATTTTTCCACTTGCTGGCGCACGAGGTCCTTTGGCTGCAGGATATACAAAGACGACAGGTGCAGATTGCAGGCCGAGCTAGTTTTGCTGCATTAATAAAGATCAACTTGAAAGGGATAAAAGAACAGACCTTTTGGAATGTAGACTGTCCTTCGTCAAAATCCAAGGTCCCAAAGAAGTGTTCGTTACGATGTTGCTCTGGGGCAGTTGACCAGGCCTCTGCCACAGCATTGAACGCAGGATTAAATTCCCTGAAGAATCACTTGGTAATGAAGAGATATCTGCTAATTTTACAGACGCACTTGCATGGACCACATCTTCGTCGCGTGTCCAGAGCAGTAAGCTGAACGGAAACGGACCATGTGCGTTCTGGCGATGTCAACAGGTCGAAAGTCCCAGGATCGAGTTTGACAACGCCATTCCCAGCTTTCGCAAGCATTTTGAGTTTCTGAAGAGAATGGTCTACAGCTGCAAGGCTAAAAGGAATGCATAAGAGAGCGCAGAGATAGCTGAACGACTTCATGGGTGAAGTCGACGTGTACGCGACAATGTCCAAATGGGGAATCACAAGTCGAGCTCAAAGTTTTTGTTGAAATCCCGGCTCAGTCAAAATGCCCTCTCATGCTCTCCTCCTTCGCCTGTTCCTTTCTCCTTCATTCTTTTCGGTTCATGTCGCCCTCAAATACCTTCTTCTTTATTCTGATAACATAGGCATCACTTATTACCTCACAGGGAGGCTCAGCCAACTTGACACCAGCGAGTTATACGACGTCTGGGGTTTTGTATGGCAAGTACTTTATGCATCGAAATGCGACTATTTCTTTGACAAGAATATCCCTACTTCAATTAGTCATCTTCTTGTCACTAAACCGTCGAATTCTAGGGCAATAGAATGTTTTGTTGTGGAGGTCGCACAACGTTCAACTCATATTGCCATGATCGTATGTGTAGTCTTATTCGCCCGCCTATCACCCTGCCGATACAGGAACTCCAGACTTTGTGGTTTATGCAAGCTGCCCTCAGGGATCTATCTTCTAGTAGACACGATTCCGAATCCTTCGCGATATGTCAGCGCATTCTGCACATGTGCCACGAGATCATATTCGGTGAACCTACCGCCCCAACGTCTTCACCTTATGGCGCTTTGAACGTTCCATTTCTGTCGCGTTTTTCACGTAGGAAAGTCAAGCATAACGTCCAGCCTGCTCTGGTAGGCATCGGACTTGTGTGGGTAGGTGCACCAGGCCTACCACAACTGACCGACATATCAGGCAAAGTTGCTATTGAGCAAGGACGCGCTGAGGGAAATATGCATGAGTATCGAAGTCTACAGTCCTATGAAAATGGCGTAGCTTTTAGGGCCAGTCACTCAAATCATTTAAGCGCGGCAGACGACGAGCAAGATGATCAAGACAGTCCAACTACTGATAATGAGAGCCATGGTCCTCCCAAAATTGTGCTTGACGATGCCCCCAAACCAAGAAATCTGGTCCGTCGTCACCGCCGAACCATCGGAGCCGCCCAAACCATGCCGACATTACCACTACATCTACAAGGTATACGTCGGTCACGAGCATCCGAAGACCCTCTTGGGCAGCGTGACGAAGACCAAGTTACAGCACCCTATCTGTCGTCTCCATCCATCTATGCTGCCCAACATGCACCTCGTACTGCGTCCGCGAACCGCGCAGACACATTGCTAGGCACATACGAGCCGGAAGCTCAAGCGAATTTATTACGAAGTCATTACTGCCGATCTGAGGTGCATATTCAACCTTAAACTGCAGCTATTTATTACTTACCTTCAACAATTTTGTAACAGGTTCAATTTCTTCTCAGTTTGGAAAATATATCTAATCGTCTTCTGGTGATCCCTAAGCCAGCACGAGTCAGCGCTCTCAGAGCCGAATTAACGGCACTTAATCACAAACTTCCTGCTGAGGTCGGTATGTCATAATAACCCGCTCTGGCTGCTAATCATAATTTTGTAACAGGTTTGTATGCCGATGTGGTGCCCGTCGTCAGATTCTCCAATTAAGAACGGAAGAACTCAGCCTCATCACCGGATAGTCCGTATACCCCCCGGGGAAAGCGTAGTTCTAAACTCAGCAGAGCGAGCGCCTTACCTCCTTTTGATTGAAATACTCAATGATGACCTAGACTTTGAACCGACAAAGAGGAATAACAAAGAGATCTTGAGAAGGATAGTCATAACAGAGCATGAGCGCAAGGGCAATTCAACTCCGTTCAACATTCCTCGCACCGCAGATCCCCGATCAGAGATTTCTAATGCCAGTAGCAAAGACCTACTACGCTCGAATTTAGCCATCTGGCCTCCTGTAGAAACGCCAGTGCCACTACCCACGACCACAACCCTTCTCGCCGAAGATGAAGAAGTAGACCTTGTAGAGCAATTATATGGTTCCGACCAGCCCCTCCGATCCAAAACGGTTGACCTGTCGGAATCTATTGTCTTGCCTCCCACGCCCAAAAATAAGGAACTCGACATGGCAACCTGGTCGCGCTCTTCACAACCATCAACACCCATTGGAGAAGTGCCGTTTTCTGCACGGCCTCGTCTTTTTTCACCCGATCTCTCAGCACCAAGACTGACCATCACGCCGCCCGGGCTTGCTCAGCAAGCACAAGTATCGTCACCCAGTACAAATGGCTCTGCTCAGCATTTATCCTTGGACGAATATTCTGATCGGATGCGCACCGCTGCAATAATGCTTGCCCAGCTGAATTCCAGTTTAATACAACAAAGTGCTCCTGTTCCACAGTCGGGTCAGCCATATTCTCACCAAGTAAATTTCCAGCCCCGTTTGTTGATTCCAATTTACTGAACGAATATGCTACAGCTCCCCTCCAAACCCCCACCTCTTTCTGCATCTGATCACTCTCAACACCGTATGAAACTCCAGCATGCACAAGCCGCAGCTATAAAAGAACGTATAATGAAGGAAATGCTTGCGCTTGAAGAACAAAGAATGGAACGGATGCGGGAGAGCCGCGAAGAAGATGCGGTGATGCGAATGGACATCAGCGGTAGCATAAAGTCTGCAGAGGACGAAGGTATCATTCGGCGAGAGCTTACCAAAGTTGACCCGTCAGCCGTCGTTTTCAGCGAGTCTTGGACAACCAAAAAGGTATGACGGGGGCTTCACATACCATTACAGAATGCTACTAACTCCTTAGTTGGCTTACTTCTAGAGTCGAATCCGACACAGCTCACCATATGGCCACCTGGGTAATTACATTATTGCCAGATCTTCTCCATTCTCATCGCTTTTACAGCGAACTGGGATTGTGTGTCTGTCATCGTCAAAACTGGGGCCGATTTAAGGCAGGAGCAACTTGCTGTTCAACTGATACACGAATTCCAACGAATATGGGGAGAGGAAAAGTGTGCGTGTTGGGTTCGGTAGTGAGTTTATCGGAAAGCTGAGATAGAGTGTTTGTGACCCCGTTAGTTTTCGTATTCTGATTACAGGAGGGACCTCGGGCTTAGTGGAGACCATCTCCGATGCCGTGTCAATACATTCTATCAAGAAAGCTCAATACGCACGAAGAATATCCGAGGGCAGGTTCGGCCATGTTACACTTTTGGACCACTTTATATCGGTATAATTTTTTTTTTCCCCTTCAAAAGCAGATGTTCCTGACACTCTTACAGACTTATGGAGACCCGTCATCTGCCAAGTTTGCAAGAGCACAAAGGAACTTTGCGAAATCGCTAGCGGGTATATTGTCTCTTTATTTTTGTGACCCGCATTAATGTCCTTCCCGCCAGGATATTCGCTAGTGACTTACCTTCTCCAAGTGAAAGACCGACATAACGGAAACATACTTTTGGACCGTGACGGACACCTCATCCACATTGATTTCGGTTTCATGCTAAGTAACACACCAGGGAACATTGGCTTTGAAGCAGCTCCATTCAAACTGCCAGCAGAATATGTCGAAGTCCTTGGCGGAGTAAATGGTGCCCCTTTTCTAGAATTCAGACGACTCTTCAGAGAAGGCTTTGAAGCAGCACGCAAGCACTGCGACAGAATCATCAGTACGTGTTTTTCAAAGCTTCGACATAGTGACTATTGCCCAATACCGAAATACAGCCCTCGTCGAACTGATGCAGAAGGGTAAGACAAGCAGGTACATGTAAATCTGCTTCTAACTGATCATGCCAGACTCTACTTTCCCTTGTTTCATGGCTTTTGGGGAACAAACATCCCTGCAGCTGAAAGAACGGTTCCAGCCCCTTTTGACACACTCCCTGGTTAGTGGGTATGTAGACCGCTTGATCGATAGCTCTCTAGGATCACACTGGACGCGACTTTACGATTCGGTATGTTACCAATTGAACATTCCAATAGACCTTTCGATTGATTGATACTCACTAGTTCCAATACTATTCACAATCAATACTCTGAGCTCCATACTTCGACCTCGAAATAGCATAATAGATATAGGGTGTTGCAACTGAGTAGACCTGGCCCTCAACAGCGAGGTACCGTAAAATATGTATGGGTATACAGGTACAATTATGGTGTGGTCTATGAGAACATATCGTCATACCGTTGTAAGCACGAGTACCATTCATAGTCTACGAGTGTGTCAGTATGTATATATGTTGCTAAAAAACACAAACTCACCAAAGTTTTGCGACTCGTCACACCAGCATTTGCCCTTAGTATGCGCTGCCCCTTGTGGGCAATGTTGGAAAGGCTCGTGCCGGTAACCTACAAGAATCAGTATCCGGCTATATTGTGTAATAACACTTTACCTATATCGTTAAAGAAATACTGCACATGCAATCAGTGTGAATTTTGGTAAAGAGAATACACATGTGCCTACGATTTGCTCCTTCTTCGCAAAGAGTGCAGCACCTATGCTGTGAACAGGAGCATCTCCCCATCGCTAAGATTGTATCAATGACTGAAAGAAAGGAAGACAAACTTGAGTAGCCTACCTCATAGTAAAAGCCTCCTTTTTCATCTAGAAAATTGAAAAATTTGTTGTACGCGTCGCTACGCCAAAAATCAAGATCAGCAATTTCAAAATTACTCCAGACTACAAGCATAGGTGACCAAACAGAACTCTAACGAAGCATCGTTCGACTCACAATGACAACGGTTGTATGTAACTCCCCCGTCATCGGAGAGGAACGACATGGCATTGTCAGAGGGTAGCAGATCAGGATTTTTTGCAATAAAGTCTGTTGCACATGAAACAATTTTATAAGAAGTTCTTAACAATGGCTCTTACCTTTTACAGTCTCCCAAAGAGTAGGAATGGTTGTTTCATATTCATAGAGCGAAACAGTGAAACCTACGCATTTTTAAAGACATATATGGATACGTTGGGGATGACACAGACCGTAAACTTTGTTACTATCTTGCATAAACAGGAAGGGGTCATAGTCGATATCACAGAAGAATTTGACATCAGGCCTCCATTCTAGTTCAGTAAAATAAAAAGATGTTCAAATATTTCATAACCTACTCAACCCTGCACAGACGTTAGCTGCGCCGACAATCGTTTAAAACGGCTTACCTCCAATAATACTTATAAGGCTTTAGGAGTTCATGCTTATAGAAGAACTGGCGGCGTGTTAAGCAAATAATGAGTTGGAAAGCCAAATGAGTAGCTTACCCCAGAATTGAAGCGGCACATGTTACGGTAACTAACACGGGCTTGTAAATGCGGAAGATGTTTCACAAGAACACTTACGGAACACTCCCTATCGAAATGCTACTCAGTTAGGAATGACTATGATAGATCAACGTTGTTACCCCCATAGATTACTTGATTCTTAACCATATTTTCACGAGCTTCAGACGCGATAGTTTCATTGATAAAGTCTGGTTGAACCCAGTGTTCCCGAGGTATCAACCCAAATTCGACTTTCGCGTCAGTTAGTTTAGAGACCCGTCTGGAGAGCAGACATTAAGTGGAGGGAATTGAGGCAGATCATATAGTTACTTTTTGAAACCTTCTTCAAATTCGTTATCATTGAGGAAGACATATGGATAGTGGAATTTTTTGTTAAACCGGTCTTCAATCTGCTTCATACTGCTAACCACGCCATTTAAGTCAGAGTTCCGAGCTAAATCCAGGAAATCCAGTAAATATTACGAAGCAGCTTCTCCAAGTCAATTAGGACGAACCTAATAGAACAAACGCAGCGTTGGCTCTACGAGCTGGTTCGGTGCCATTGGAATTAGTGTAGTATTTTTCTGGAATAGACTCCTTGTATGGCGGTTGACTCTTTTGACCTTTGATTTTCTCTGTTATGTGCTTGATAGACGTGGCTTGACCATAGTTTTCGTTGGAGAAGCTGAGGATGTAATGCAAAGAAACCTACAGGTCAATTGAGTGAGTGATACGTACGCCCAACATATTTAACGGCGTACTATTATTGCTAGCACCAAGAGCGCGTAACGTATCTGTGCATTCATTTCAGTTAGTAGATGAGGATGAAAGGCTTGTGGTGTAATGTGTTGCACAGTTTCTGATCACGTGATATATGGACAAAGAATTATTAGCTATCAAAAGCATGATTCAAGATCGACAGTAAACACAAAATATATATCCTAATTACTAGAAGTCAAGGTTTTCACATGGCGGATTAATGTCAGTTTTGCCAACTGGCAGTCCAACTATTTAGGGGCCGAGCAACTGACGCAGATACAGTGAAGTGGTAAGACCTGTTCAGCTCACTCGCTGCTAAAAGCCCAGCCGGTCGAATGAAAAATTAAAAGCTCTAGTGCTAGATGATACAAATAGTTATCAGTGGTTGTAGGTTCTAACCGTCTCTGAGACGCTTCAATAAATATATATACAATATTGTTATGTGAAAAGATTCTCATATTTTTTCAAACATGAGTTTTGGGCGTAATCTGAGTACGCGACATTATAGGATAGCATCTTATGATCGATAAGAGCTATAAACTCACCGAATGTGTCATTCGGGTCGCAAGCACACCGTCCTTGCGACCATTCATCTCCAGAAGGGCAGTGCTGGAAGGGGCCGTGCCGATAACCAATGTCACTAAAAAAATGGACTTGATCTTTGCGCGCAAATAGTGAGGCTGCGATGCTATGAACAGGTGCGTCCCCCCAGCGCTAAAACACAATCTACTCCTAAAACCTCATTTAAAGCCAAGTCACCACGTACTTCATAGTAAAATCCGCCTTTTGATTCTAAGTAATCGAAGAATGCATGATATGCTTCTCCTCGCCAGAAATCCATGTCGGCAATTTCAAAGTTACTCCAATCTGGAACAGAGCTGTCATTGCACTGGATGCCACATCACATAGTTTCTTACAGTGACAAAGGTTGTAACTTTCACCACCGTCATCGGATAGGAATTTCATGGAACTGTTTTGCTGTAAGTACTGAGGGTGTTCGGCCACAAAGTCTGAAGGAGTGAGAATCGAAAGTTGTCCGAAAAACATAATTATCACCTTTGACAGCAGACCACAGTGTACGTATCGTGGGTTCCCACTCGACGAGAGAGATGGTAAAACCTGATGACCAAAGGCTCGATACTAGAATCATTTGGCCAAGTTAAAGACGTACGCACCGTAGACTTTGTCGTTGTCTTCCATGAAAATGAATGGGTCATAATTCACATCGCAAAAAAATTGGACATCAGGCCTATGGATGGTGAGTGAAATAAATGTATCTATCTAGGAAGGAACTGACTCGACTCTGGATAAAAATCTCGATTCTCAGTGTTCTAGTATGATGATTTAATATTTACCTCCAATAATATCGGTATGGTTTTAGCAGTTCGTGGTGGAAAAAGAACTGCAGACTTCGAATGATAATCAAAATTCCTACTCAAAATGACGAACTTACACCAGAGTTGAACCGGCACATGTTGCGATATCTTTTCAGAGGGCATTTGACCCTTAGTAAAAATGTATTAAGATTGAACGTAAGCACGTACGGAACACTACCTGCCAGTGAGCGCATCATGACATTGAGCTTTCGTTTCATCATTTTGCGAAATGAGGGCACACCTGCGTAAATGATACCCTGCCAAAGTAGCCTAGTCCTGCCCTGTCGAGCTTTCTCCTCATCAATCCAGTCTGGCTGGAACCAATGTTCTCTGGGGATCAACCCAAACGATATGGGTGCGTCTGTAAGTATGGAGATGCGTCTTGACAACTGTCAATTAGCGTAAGATAACACTACAGAACAGCGTACTTTTTAAACTCGTCCGTGAACGGTTCCTCATTAAGTAGCACCCAAGGATACTGATGGTGTTTGTTGAACCTGTCCTCCATCTGTTGGACACTCGAGACCGCGCCAGATATATCACTGTTTCTGCAAAGTAGGACAAATGTGGCATTTGCACGGCGCTGATAGGTAAACTTGGTAGCGTTTTTTGGCGTCACTTGTAATGGTAAAACACTTGTATCAATGAGAAGTTTAGTGTCTTTCAAGGCTACATCTGACTCCTGCACAGGAATCCGAAGTTGTTGGGTAACTTGTCTCGAGAATTTGCCGTAATCTTCGAAGGCGAACCAGCAAACAAAATGCAAAGTTAGCTAGAGAATGGCTTAGTCGTAGTCATCCATCCACGCAAAATTTTGAGAACGGACCACTACAGTGAGAGCGACGGAGATGTATCGTTTGGGTGGTAGCATCAAGGGACTGAACGTACCGTTCAAATCTTGGATACATAGGTAACCACCCGCAGTTATATCTGACGGATATATTTATCCCATCATATCCCAGAATAGCAAAGTGTTGGAGTGGGACCGAAGCAGCAAAGTCACATAAGACCCCGAATACAATGCAAAGTATGACAGCAAATATTCAGAACGAGGAGCAGGATAAAAGTACAAAGATATTACCTCATAATACCTCTGAGAAGATGTTGCGGATAAAAATGGTGGCAAGTTTCTGGGGGTCCTGCTGCGCAAATACACTAGTAGCAGAAGGTGCTTGCGAATTCGCTTCTCAAAGCTACCCACGTAGCCGAGTTATCTGGGATAAATTGTGGAGCCAATCAATGCCGATACTCCATGTCGACAGGTAACCTGGTACCCTGTGGAAGAATAACTAGGGTGAGCTGCCAATTATCTGCCAAATGTAACAAATTTGACGGCAGTTAGTGATGATTGCAAATATACAGCAGGGCGGTGTTTTCGAATACACCCCACTTCGAATCAGAGAGCCTATGGACACAAGTAGGATTATGGGAAAATGCTGCATTATATAATCACTGCCACGTGCACATGTTGCGTGACTTTGGTTTTGCATGTATTTGTTTGACCATTTTCTTCCGATTTTGCCAACGGAGCGTCGCGGACAATATTGCCAGCCATGGCGTCCACTTCACATATCGAGCAGGTTGGGGCTCCCGACGCGTACATTTCCCAACCCTCCACGCCCCCCAAGTCATCCAGTCTCAATCCTATATCCTCTCTCGCTGGCATTTACCAACGCTTCAGCCAATGGAGAAAAGACTTGGGATTGCCCCAACCTGGGATTGTTGAAAATCTTACAAAAGAAGTCAAAGGTACAATCTCTCTTGCACAAAGTTATTATTTGCTCAAACCTTCTCTGTTTCCAGCAACGCACTTGACAAATTATATATTTGATGGCGCCCGCGCTGATTTGACCAAGAGCTTGTCGGCAAACCCACTGTTCCAAGTCACGCATTCGTTTGCCATGGGCTCACAGATCCAACCTTCCTCTTACAATTTTGGAGCAATATTTGGAAATTCGAATGTTGGGTGCTTTTTCTGACACTGATTTCGCGCGCCTGACGCTTTGCGTCACAGATTTTTATGCAAGGTGGTGTCGATCATGACGGGAATGTTAATGCTCGTTTTAATCAAGGGTGGGCCCCGAATCATATCACAAAAATTCAAGCTCAGGTAGCGAAGCAACTCCTGGAAATTCTCCTTGACTCACGTGTCTCCGTCAGTTTTCGAAACAAGCTACCCAAAATATGATCTCGCTCGAGCAAGACTACCTGGGTGGGGATTTTAGCATAAATGCTAAAGCGGTCAACCCATGGCCGACAGATCTCACTGGTATCTTTGTTGGGAACTACATACAATCCATCACAAAAAACATAGCGCTCGGGTTTGAGACTGTATACCAACGGCCCTCTCCCGAAATTTCGGAGGCTTCGACGTCATACCTCGCAAAATTCACCGGAGCGAACAACGCTTGGATTGCAACCGCACAGTTGCAGGGTATGGGAGTATTACATGCAACATATTGGCAAAAGCTCAGCGAAAAGGTTGAGGTAGCAGCAGAGTTGCAGATGGTTGCTACACCCGCACGACGAGACGCGATAGCGACTCTAGGCGCCAAATATGATCTTCGTTTGTCAACGTTTAGGGCTCAGGTTGACTCCACAGGAAAAGTTTCTGCACTATTGGAACAACGCTTTACACCCGCTTTTGCGTTCTTGGTGGCTGGCGAGATCGATCATTTCAAGGTAAGCTTGGGCCTTTTTTTGGGACGCCGATGCTGATCGGTATCTCCTAGAACGCTGCTAAAGTTGGTGTTTCGGTGATGATCGAGAGTAGTTCTTTAACACCGGAAGAGATGGGCATGCCCTCCCCTAACCAGATATAATTCCACCGTATTACACTATACACTACATTAGAATACTAGCTCATACTAGGAGTCATTTTGGCTCCTTGGGAAAAAAAATCATCAGCTTGAGTGATTTAATATTATGTATGATAGGATTGTCATGCATGACAACTATAAAAAAAAAATGCCCATGCCGAGATTCGAACTCGAGACCCTTGCATGACACAAACCGGTCAGTTATCCTCATAAGTACAATGCTCTACCGCTGAGCTACACGGGCTAATTGTTGGGTCATTTGTGTACCTTGAGATTCATGGAAGGGTCATGTATAACATACTGCCCTATATTTAGTTACAACAACTCCACCTGTTTCCTAGTCCACACCATGTCCCGCTCGTTGCGACGGTGGTTTAGGCATACGCATCGTTGCCGATAGATTCTTGTACAGCTCTTGGTGCTGTGTGTAAATTATCTCCTGCACCTCGGCGCGGAATTGCTCGACTAAAGGTTGGACACTTGCGCGAGCGATGTCGGTCAAAGGTTCTTGCATGAGCTCGATGAGCTGATCGTGTGTAACCTGTGTTGAGGAAATTGCTGGCGGAGCAGAGATATGCACTTGCAAAGCAGCCTCGAGAGCTGTAATAGTTTTATGGTCTTTTTCGCGAAGGTTGATGTAATCTTCAAATTTTGCTCGCATCTGATAACAGTAAGTGTGAGAGGTGACAACAAAGGTATGTATGCTATCTGTGCGCGCACTTGAGTGAATTCTGCCTCTCTTTCTGTGATTTCGCCCTTGATAACTTCCATTTCCTTCTTTTGGGCGTCGACTTGGAGCATGAGCTCGCTGAGTTCTTTGACCAAATCTTCTACATCCTTTCCAGTCGTATTCAGACCTTTATTGATCTCGTTCAGTGCTTCCTGCCCGACCGGAGGCTCGACAGACAAGGACTGGGCGTATTGTTCGAGCCTCTGCTCTACTTTGTATTCCGTTTCTTCCAATATCTCCTGCTCGTGAGAGTACATGTCATTTTGCAGGGTAGAATAACGCCCTTCAAGCTCTGTGATTTTATCGTGCACCGCTTCAAGGTCATGTAGGGTTGGACCGCTGATAGGTTCAGCTTGAGCTTGGCTGTCCGAGAGACGCCGTCGCTTTGAAGGACGAGGATCGACGGAAGTGGTGTCTTCGCTAGATGGGACTGGATGATTCGACTTTTTGATATCGTCCAACAATGAGTTCAGCTCGGCGGAGGATTGTTCAAGGTGTTTAGTGTACTTGAGCAACTCTCGTTGCTTGTCCTGTTCGGCCGCTTGAGCATCGGTGGGCGGACTAGAAGGCCAGCTGTTCAATCTTATGAGCTGAGTTATCGCGTCGTCACTTTTCTTTTTCAGCTGCTCGCGCTTTGTTTCAAGCTGGGCCAGCTCTGCCTCCAGTTGTTTTTTTCCGTCATCATCTAAGCTTGAAAAACGCGTAGAATCTGCGAGCTTGCGAGTCGACACAAAATTGTCATCTATTTTGGCCAATAGCTGTCGCGCTGTGATGCTATCTGCGAGATGCCTGTTTGGTTGCTTAGTCAAAGCTGAGTATACGGAATGATAGAACTTGCTTTATTCTATCTGCCCACAGCGACTTGAGCTGCTCAGGTGTTAGTTGGGGTTTTTGTGGCGGTGGGGTTGAAAAAGAAGGAGGTGTTGGAGGGCGTGGCATGGTCCGGGGTTCTGCAGGTGGTGGTGGTGGTGGTGATGGTGGTGGCGTTCGTGTTCGTGTTCGTGGAGAACGAGAGTGGTATGGAGAGCGGGAGCGGTAAGGAGAACGAGAGCGATATGGAGAATGATCGTATCTGCGTCCTCTACTGCGAGCACGTCGAGGAGGGGAGCGTCTAGAGGAGGATCTTGGCCTGGTCATTGAATCAGGTGCAGCATGCCATTCAGGATCTGAAGGGTGAAGGAATCGACAAGTGTCCTGTCTTGGGCAGGGATCTTGGCGAGATGAGCCGTCGGAGTGGAAGTGCTACTAGTTTCTTTATTTTATTTGAAGTCAAAAAGAAGGAAAGAACACACATGGCATCTGATTTTGACTTTGTGCGGTGGCATTTTAACGTAAATAAAAAGAACGCAAAGACAAGGAGAATTATTATTAGGTGGCTGTGCTATCTATCTATGTACTACTTGCTCCAAATGTCAATAATCTCCGCCTCGTGGGTCATCACGGCGACATCTTTGCGAATAGGATTCACTCGTGGATACACAAACTAAAACACCATAGATAAGCCAACAGCATGTATCAAGAGTAATAACAGTAACGCTTACTCCAATATTATATTCATTCATCACTTCAGCAGCTACAATCTCCTTGTCCTTTAATAGAACATTGTAGCTGTAGCACAGCGCATGCAACTGAAACCCCATCGCCATCGTAAGATAAAATGCAAGAAAGCCAAACAACATTTAAAAAAATACCTGTGTACTAACAAGGACCATGATGAAAATCATAGGAATCCAATTCGACAACCCAGTGTTCATCCACAGAAAAACGTGAGCAGGCGAATACACTGTAAATATCCCCGTTTCTAGTGGCCCTGGAGCCCAGACCTCCAGTTGTTGCACACGCGACGTTCGTCCTCCTGCTTGACCTGATCGCGTAGGGGAGCTCATCCCAAAAAGAAATCGCCACGAACACGAGAATGTATAATACGCAGTCGATGCGACGCGTCGAAGCACAGGTCGTGCCTCCAACGGTTCAAAGTCCAATTCTGCAGACACGAACCGCGCATTCGGCGATGACACAGATTCTTTTTGCTGGTGGAGGCGGTATAATCTGATACGCGTGAATAAGTAAATGGCGTTGAGACAGGCTACAGCTATGAGGAAGACTGTCACTAGGACGGTCTGTGGCAGCGTTGTATGAGATCCACATTATCGAACGGTCATATCCAACGGACTTACCCAATCAAACCAGGAGCTACCTTTACCCTCCCGGTACATATCTTCCCAACCCAAGTCAGAGTCTGGAACTTTGCTTACTTGGCTCACTCGTATCCAAAGGTGGAAGAGATGGAAAACTCCACCCATTAAAGGTCCTAAAGTTGTTGGTGGTGGGAGGGGAATATTGTGAGGGAACAGGGCCAATTCAAACGCGATCGCAGATGGAATGGAAGTAATCCTGTCAAAGTTTATTTGTTTCGTTTTTCGTGTATTTCGTTGGTGCACACAAAAGTTACCTTTCTAACAATCCTTGTTTGCGTACGACTTTCTTTATTGGGGTTCCAGCAGCCAATCCATTGACACCGAGGCTCTTGCGCCCCTTGTTCTGGAGGGGAGTAGCATAGGGAGGAGGTCGACGTGAGCGAGCTGCATCCCAGTCAAAAGGAACTGACGAGGATATGGAAGGTGTTGAAGCAGGAGATCGGTAGAGAGTTACTGGGACGCGGTTGCGTGGTGTGGAGGGTAGTATTGGAGATGAACTGCTGGGTGAAGTGTTTGCTACTTTCTTTGACTGTGCCCAACGACGAAGGGACATGTCAGGAGTGAGAACTAATGGAGTGGTGCAAATATTTATGTACGTGTCACGTGATGCTTATTGCACGTGTAAAACACGTGGTGGTTGAACAATAGAAAATGGCAAAAAAAAATTTAAATTAAATTACCTTTCTTTTCTCCCTGCGCTACCCTTCACATCCCCCATTATAGCTTCCACAACGTCCATCCTACGTCCTCCCCCAACTGCAACATCCTTGTCGCCTAGCTCGTCAATCAGCGGTATGTTGGCCTTCCTTCCTTCTCTACTTCTCTCAACCCTCATCAGTTTCCAAAGTCAGGATGGCCCAACCCTCATCTTCCCATCATGGCGAACACCGCCACCGCAGCGACCGTGAGCGTGAACGTGAACGCGAACGCTCTCACCACCATCATCGCACCATATCATCAACTACCCTTCTCCTTGTTCTCTCCCTAGTCCTTGCCGTTTTGGCAGTGATGCTTTCTCTCCCATCCAGCGCAGCCAATGCTGCAGCGGATTCAACTTCATCAGGTGTTCTCGGGTATCTCAATCCCAAAAGAACTCAAGCTCTTATCCAAAGAGAAAAGGATGTTGCCATTCGCGAAGCAGAGGTTGCCCGCCGTGAAGCTGAGCTACTTGTCGGTGCACCTGGTGGTGTTGTCCCAACGCCTACTGCATGTCCCCCATGCTTAGCGTCAACGATGGTCGAAACCATAACTGGCCCAATACAAACTATAATCAAAGAGGTCGTGAAGGAGGATTCTCTTGCTCCCCCTGGATGGGTTGGCACTCGTACAGAAGAGCTTCTTGAACGGGAACTCAAAATTGCAGAAAGAGAACGCGATATCAGCAAGCGTGAGGAATCGGTCAACCGCAGGGAACATGACGCTTCTCGTCGTGAAGGCTGGATCATGGAACAGCTTCAGTAAGAGCCCTTCCCGTCTTTTCAATACCAATGTTTACTTTCCATTGTAGATACCTCGGAAACGATAGTCCACAGCATGTTGACGAAGAATATCCATATGAGCCCGTTGGATCAAAGCGGAAATCCAAGGTACCACCGCCCTCCCCGCGCCGCTCTGAGCTTTGAGACGAAGGAGGGCACTGCCATCATATACCACCGAGTCTGTACGAATCTCGTCCATGCCCCTTCCCTTCGTCCGGGCTTGGGGGACTTCGGTGCTTTTACATGTCCCCCTTGTCCTCTCCGTAAACCCATCACCAGCCTTCTGTTGACGCGTCGCGTCGCGATCGAGATCGACGAGATCGATCGTATATCACATACTTCACGTGATACTTGATTTTTTAATCAATGGCTGGTTTTGGGCTTTACAAGCTCACCTACTGTTTTAATGTTGTTTACTGACTTAACGTTCTTGTAGCTCCGCGAACTGCCCATCATTGTTTCTGAAACCACGACCGTAGTGCAAACTCAAACTGTTACTGTGCCGCCTCCTGCCAACACCCGTCTTGCCGCCAACCCCAAACCTTCAGGTGTCACATCTTTGTCGACACCCAGTAGCCCGAAAACAACCGCGGTTGAGATCATCACAGAGGAAGATGATGACGATGATCTACGCCGTAGGGCACGTGGAACTAGGGCGACCAGAAGGCCACCATCTAGATGGTTTGGTGGTTGGTAAAGTTTTATTTTTGTGCTCTCTTATTGTTGTGTTGTGGACGATACCTCTCGTCTTTTAAAGTAATTTTTTCTCTATACACATCATGCTCCGATTTATGGGTTGATTGACGCTTACGACCTTGGATGACTTTTTACTAGCATACTTATGTAGTTGTAGACTAGCGTTTTTAACCCGCCAATGCGATACATTTTTCTTGATGTCAACTCAGCCAAATAGTGCTAATAATTCAGTGACCTTTGTATTCGAGTCACTTCTTGTACACATCCAAGCCCAAGCAACCCCGCCGCATGTTACGGACTGCGAGGATT
Source organism: Calocybe gambosa (assembly GCA_900068965.1). NCBI lineage: Eukaryota > Fungi > Basidiomycota > Agaricomycetes > Agaricales > Lyophyllaceae > Calocybe > Calocybe gambosa. The sequence goes on along the minus strand of CEMU01569747.1, from coordinate 158,232 downwards.
CTTCCTTCTCGTTCAGTTACTAGGACGCCCGGTACGGCATCACGTCGGTCATTTTCTGGGGTGTCTTCCGGCGTTTCACAAAGCATCGAGATATTTGGCACTCGATACAAAACTGATGCTACCACGAACATAACGCCAGCTATACTATCCAAGCTCCACTTAAGCCTGCATACGCAGCCCGCACATCCACTCGACACGCTTCGCACACTGATTGAATCGCATTACCCGGACTTTGCCCACATTTCCTCGTTGTCCCCACTCGTTACTCCGTACAAGAATTTCGACGAACTTTCGTTTCCTGAGGATCATCCCGGGCGTTCGGTGACTGATAGCTACTATGTGAACAGCGATACGATGCTCCGCACTCATACTTCTGCTCATGAGGTCGAAGTGTTTCGCAAAGGAAAGACCAAGTGGCTGTTGACTGCGGACGTTTACAGGCGCGATGAAATTGACGGATCGCATTATCCCGTCTTTCATCAGGTGGAGGGCGCAAAAATATTTGATGCAAACACGTCGGGAATGAAGGAAGTGGAGGAGGACAACGAGAGACTTGTGCAACAGCTGGCACTGTCTAACATTGTCATTGACGACGTGCCACATGTTTCGCCCACAAATTTGGTCCAAACTTCACACGACCCTCGGTATGCAGAGCTAGTAGCGCTAAACTTGAAGCTTTCGTTGAATACGTTGATGCTTAAATTGTTTGGTGGCGTAACTGCACTAAGCAAGACTAAGCCTTTGAGAGTGCGATGGATAGAGGCTTATTTCCCCTTCACGAGCCCCAGCTTTGAAGTTGAGGTGTTCTATCAGGGAAAATGGCTTGAAATCTTAGGATGCGGCGTGGTCAGGCAAGCTACACTAGACACCGCAGGTGTGTTTGTACTTGCACAAACCAGCGGATACCATTCATGCCCTGTACAGCCGTTTCCAACAAAATCGGGTGGGCTTTTGGCCTTGGGCTGGAGCGTATAGCCATGATACTTTATTCTATCCCAGATATCCGTCTCTTCTGGTCAACGGACCCCCGTTTCCTCTCACAATTCGAACATGGTAAAATCAACACCTTCCAACCGTACTCGAAATATCCTGCGTGCTTTAAAGACGTCAGCTTTTGGTCACCAAAGGATATGCCCATGCACGAAAACGATTTTTGTGACGTCGTGCGCGACGTGGCGGGGGATTTTGTAGAAGATGTGCAAAAGGTGCATTGTACTGGATTACCCAGATTGTCCTCAATGACTGAAACTTACTATAGATTGACAACTTTGTCCATCCCAAAACTGGACGCACAAGCATGTGCTTCAGAATCAACTATCGCTCAATGGATAGGTGCGTTTGGCGCCTTGAACAATTTTGTATGATAACATCTCTCTCAAAGATCGTTATCCAACGAAGAAGTCAATGTCATTCAATCTCAAGTCGTGTCGCGCCTAAAAGATCAGTTAGGAGTTGAGATACGTTGATTAGGGATTGCTTATAATTAAATGGTCTAGTCCATAACTACTCAGTGGTCAGCCTCTACAACTCTATATCGCGGAAACGAATGACGGAAGAGATCCTATGGGGTCTCCTGTGCAACGCCGACTTGTGCAGCCCTGAGGACGCGGTCCTTGATGGTGTAACCAATTTTTTGACAGTCGACAACGGTTCCTGGCTCTTTCCCAGGTACTGGAGCCTGGTACAAGGCTTCGTGGAAGTTGGGATCGAAAGGCTCCCCAGTAGGATCGAAGGGTTTTACGTGGTATTTGAAAAGAGTCTGGAGAAGCTGACGCTGAGTGATTTCGACGCCTTGATGTAGCTCCCGAAGGTGCTCGAGCGACGTTTTTTCTGATGGGTTATCCGATGTCGGGGCTGAGGATTCCAAGGGTTCTGAAGGAGATTCTGTGGGAGGGATAGCGGATACCGGGACAGATTTTAGTGCCATAGCAAGAACGTCTGCTGTTTCTAACAAGTCGGTGGCAAAACGGGTGATGGCGAAATCCCGCGTTTGCTCTTTTTCTCGCGCAGCATTCCGTTGTAGGTTTAGAAAATCCGCTTGAAGATACCGAAGACGGGACTGACAGCAAGCATGGTGAATGTGACGCTTTAGACGGCACCAGCCAAGTACACGTACAGTTAAATCAACAACTTCCGCTTCTTTCTCTTTGAGTTTTTTTTGTTCCAAAGTCACGGTGTCCTCGCCCTCCTTGCTCTCCTTGTTAGCATCCTGGCTGTTAGCATCCGTCTTTCCCGCCTCGCCCTCTGAGTAGTAGCGTCGACATAGACGAGTCGAACGATGCAGAGCTGGACGAGCGACCAGCCTACAGGGTACTGACGCTGTGCTGGCGCGGAGGGCCTGAAAGATGTTTGTAGCGTAAGCCATCGTCACGGCTGTAGGAATGGATGGTCGGCGTGCCGTATATTTCCGCTAGTGAGCGTGAGAAATTATGTAAACTCCGACAGCCACATGGCAGCCAAAACAAAAAAAAAAAACGAAAAAACGAAAATTTACCGACTCACTAACATAGGTGACTCGGTTTCCCCCAAGATTATCCTACGGGTTTAGAAAAGGGTGCAGGCCCACCCGTATAATTAGAGCCTTGTCTTGTAGCTGGGTCTAAGTTTCGTTCACTCGGTTTCTCAGAACCGAGTAAACAAATGAGACTGTTTATGTCAATTCAATGCCGGCTCGTGAGGGTATCCGAGTCAAGGCCCATATCATTCGCTTTTCAATTCCATACCATGGTCGACGCAAGAATTATCAACGGTACAGAGCTAGCCAAGTCAGTCGTCGACCATTCCATTCAGTATATTTAATCCATTATCTATTAGATCAGTCCGGGAAGGAGTAGCGGATCGCATCAAATCATTGCAGGCTAGATTCCCTCGTTTTCAGCCGACCCTTGCTATCGTCCAAGCAGGCAACCGTCCCGACTCTACTACGTATGTCCGGATGAAAGCAAAAGCAGCGGAGGAGGTTGGAATCAAATTCAAGCACGTTACACTTCCAGTAGAGTCAACTGTACAACAAATCGTAGAGGTCGTCAGAAACCTCAATAATGATGACCAAATCAGTGGCATCCTTGTTCAGCTTCCCCTCGGCCAGCACATCACTGCAGAAGGCGAGCGGCTCGTGACTGAAGCCGTCAGTCCCGAAAAGGACGTGGATGGGTGAGTACCTATTCCCCTTCGATCTATAAATATATGCGTGTTTATACACACCACTCCAAGCTTTCATGCGTACAACATCGGTCACCTGTCCTCGCGAGCATCGGTCCCCTTATTCAAGCCTTGCACTCCAGCCGCCGTTATCAGACTTCTTGAATCAACAGGAGTGACTATCTCTGGATTAAATGCAGTCGTTCTCGGCCGCAGTGATATCGTTGGAAACCCAGTGACATCTATGTTAAGAAATCTAGACGCCACAGTGACTCAGTGCCACAGCCGAACCAAAGGCATCGAAGCCATTGTACGTATAGGCAAGTTTTCCTGAATTGTTGTGCTCAAATAGTTTCTCAAGGTGAAAAACTCTGATATCGTTGTTGCGGCCATTGGCAAGGCAGAGTTCATCAAAGGCTCCTGGATAAAATCTGGCGCAGTTGTCATTGATGTTGGAATAAATCATATACCCGGTCAAACTCTTTCGTGATCTTTCGTTAACTTTCACTCATCTTTAAGCAGATGATACGAAGAAGACCGGCCAACGTCTCGTTGGTGACGTCGAGTACTCGTCCGCTGCTACGGTGGCGTCATACATTACTCCTGTTCCTGGTGGCGTCGGACCCATGACCGTGGCCATGCTCATGGAAAATACCCTCCAATCTGCGGAACGTGTTTGGAACAGTTCTCGCGAGAGAAAGATCAATCCCCTCAAGATCACTCCTTTAGAGAAGGTACCCAGTGACCTCGACATCGCCCGCGCTCAGACGCCGAAGATGATCACACAACTTGCTCAAGAAATCGGTTTACTCCCCGACGAGCTTGAGAGCTACGGAAAATACAAAGCAAAAGTCGACCTCAGCGTTTTAGACCGTCTGTCTCATCGCAAAGATGGAAAATACATTGTTATATCTGGGTCCGTTTTGAACACCGTATGAAGATGATAATCTGACACCTCTCAAGCATCACCCCTACTCCATTAGGCGAGGGTAAGTCGACAACGACGATTGGCCTAGCGCAGGCACTAGGAGCAGAACTCGGCCGTCCCACGTTTGCATGTGTTCGCCAACCTAGCCAAGGCCCTACATTCGGTATCAAGGGGGGCGCCGCTGGTGGAGGTTATAGCCAAGTTATTCCAATGGACGAGGTTTGTCACTGATAGTTACACCTCTTGAAAACCCCTGAACTCATTTTAGTTTAATTTGCACTTAACGGGTGATATTCACGCCGTCACAGCTGCGAATAACTTGCTAGGTGATCATCAAATAAATTGCATCTCCGCCCTGGCTGAATTTTACTTACTAGCTGCTGCTTTGGATGCTCGTATGTTCCACGAAGCTACCCAAAGTGATAAGGTATGGTTTAGCTTTCTTTCACCACAGAATGCTCAGCATGTTCGGTTGTCACAGGCACTCTATAGCCGTCTGGTTCCTAGCAAGAAAGGAAAGCGTGAATTTGCGCCGCTCATGTTGAAGCGCCTTGAGAAGCTAGGTATCAGCAAGACTAACCCTAACGACCTGACGCCCGACGAAATTACTCGTTTTTCTCGCCTTGATGTGGATAAGGATACCATAACATGGAACCGAGTATTAGACACCAACGATAGATTCTTGCGAAAAGTCACAATTGGGCGAAATTCTACAGAGCAAGGGCACGAACGCGAAACCGGATTTGATATTTCAGTCGCAAGTGAATGTATGGCCGTGCTAGCGTTAACAACCAGTCTCGAGGATATGAAAGCCCGTCTCGGCTCAATGGTAGTAGCGACGAGCAAGCTGGGCGACCCCATAACCGCTGACGACCTCGGTGTTTCTGGCGCCTTGGCTGTTCTGATGAAAGACGCCATAAAACCAAATTTAATGCAAACTTTGCAGGTGGGTGACCGTTTATGTCAACACTTGGCCAGAACTTACCAACTACAAGGGTACACCTGTGTTTGTGCATGCTGGCCCCTTTGCCAATATTGCTCACGGAAACTCATCCATTCTTGCTGATAAAGTAGCTCTTAAGCTAGTTGGGACGGAGGCTAACGACCCATCCGAGCTTGCAGGGTACGTTCTAACCGAGGGCGGTTTCGGCGCGGACATGGGGATGGAGAAGTTTTGCAATATTAAGTGTCGCGTCAGCGGTCTTACACCAGATGCTACAGTCATAGTCGCCACAACCCGAGCACTGAAGATGCATGGCGGAGGCCCCGAAGTTACTCCTGGAAAGCCATTGCATGAAACATATACCTCTGAGGATCTCGTAACCCTCAAAGAAGGATGTAAAAACCTAGTTAAACACATTCAAAACGCTCAGAAGTTTGGGATCAAAGTTATCGTTGCTATCAATCGCTTCTCGTGGGTGGCCATAATTTTGCATCCTCTTTTTCACGGTCATTCAAAACGTTGATGTCAGTTCTGACACCGCGCCCGAGCTTGACCTTATCCGCCAAGAGGCTCTAGCTGGGGGCGCAAACGCAGCGATTGTCAGCAATCACTGGGCCGAAGGAGGCGCTGGTGCTCGAGCTTTAGCTGAAGCTGTGATAGCCACCTGCGAAGGTCCCTCGAACTTTAAATTCCTCTATGATCTCAGCCTCTCCATCGAAGAGAAAATAACCGTTATTTCTAAGGAGATCTATGGAGCAGATGGAATTGAATTTAGCGAAGTTGCGCGAAAGCAAGTAGAGACTTACACAAAACAAGGATACCACCATCTGCCGAGTAAGTCCACTTTACTTGGGATGTTATTCATGCTCATCATTCCACAGTATGCATGGCGAAAACGCAATATTCATTTTCCCATGACGCCAAGTTGAAGAATGTTCCATCTGGCAAGCCTCTCTTCCTTTAAAACATCTCAGTAAACTAACAAGTTAATGCAGGTTTCATAATCCCTATCCGCGCCGTCCGCCTTTCCGCAGGTGCAGGATTCCTTTACCCGATTTTAGGCGAGATGCAAACTATGCCAGGCCTCGGCACACGCCCAGGTCCGCAATACTTCCAAACTCAATGCACGGCTTTCTCATTTTCTTGTAGGTTTCTGGGAAGTCGGCCTAGACCCCGAGACCGGAAACGTTCTTGGTCTCTTCTGATCTTGTAATGACAAGTCCTTGGCAGGAAATGATCTCAACGAATCGATATGCCACTTTCATAGGATCTACTAATGTTTATCTTGCTTCTCAACAAGCCTTTCGGTACCACTTGTTCTAAATGAGAAATTTCCTGATGCGTGCGAAAGCATACTGCTAAAAAATTTTGGTTGACCCACATCACGTTCCACAACTATCTGATACCATCGTCGCATTCTGGCTTGTTCGGTGCTGGAATCAAAAGTCGACAAACCAGGTCATACCGCACTGCCACAATCGCCCATTGCATAAATGAAGGAGTCGCTCATGAAAAAAAAAATTAGTATCTATTTATGAAGTGAGGGACAGGCTCCATGCGAATTCACACGCGACCAGATCAACCGCGGAGAACCTATTTTTCGAAAACGATGGAATACATGATAATCGATGTTTTGTGAGTCAGTGTAGCTAATTCACCTTGCGGCCTCCTGGTAATCTCACTGGTCCCGAGAGCGTGGACATTGCTAGCGGTGCACCTACAGAACCACCCGTGAGCCCTGCTGGGGCCAAAGTACCACCCTCACGGTCTAGGGTGATGACATTGAGCGCTGCATCCACCGTACGCGTATACGTGTTTCCGGCGAGGTCGACATAGGCGAATGTATTGTTGCTTGTGCCGTTGCCAAAGTTCCCACCCGTCATAAGCTGGAAGAAACCATCTGTGTGACATCAGAACAGCGCTATTTTCTCTTTTTAAATTCCCCACCAGTGGATTGGCGCCCTTTTATTGTCGACCCTAGAATTAACGGGCTTGGCAGCAGAACCCGTTCATATGAGTGGTCAACCTGAGCAGTCCCTGGAATGATCCGCGAGTCGGTCAAGTAGAAAATTAGAAGCACAATAACATAAAATAACATACAATTTTGGAAGCTGTCAGAGAGGAATGTGAAGTCAACAGTCAAAGGGTAGGAGAAAATGTCGACAACAGCAGGTACGCCATTGTGTGAAGAGAATGTTCTCCCAGAGGCCGTTTGACGTAATGTCTGCCACCAAGTTCATCAGCACAGCTGCTACTGGGAAATTTGAAACATACTTGAAATTTTGCGTTATCAGTATAAGTCTGGAAATTGGAGTATACAAGTTCTTGGGTCCACACAGCATGAGTAGATTTTCCACTCCCGCTGACAATATTTGCTTCAACATGAATCTTGTGGGTAGCATTTACGGTAATCTCAACCGAATCAGCATTAACTACGCCGGTGTTCGATGTCCGGGCAAATAAGGGCGCATCATAGACAGTCATAGTTCCAGTAGTAGGCTTTGAGGAAGAGTCCGTGACGACCTGTAGGATTCCTGAAACATACCAGTTCTGTAGGATAGCGTGATCGGCTTCTGCAGATACGACATCAATGGTAAACTGGTGTGATCTCCCGTCCGTCAACAGTGGGACAAATGGCGTAACATCCAGGAAATAGCTAGGCAAGTCCAGCGCTCCATAAGCAGAAACAGGTCTACATAGAAGCTATAATCCAGGTTCATTGGAGTCAACCATAAATGATTACCTCCAGAGGCTGGGAATTATACCACCTGTGAAGATGACAGGGTATGGCAGTACAGCACCAGCAATTTTACCATCGATAAGCAAACGAACTTCCCGGAATGGGCCTTGGCCGAAAGTCGTTCCATCCGGCAGACTTGTTAAAAATTTGTTGGCAGCATTGTTATACTAGAAGCTAGAATGAAACGTGAGTTCTTGAGTGGGCTTGATGTCCACTCACCCAAAATTCTTCTTGGCCATTGCCAGAAGCAAAGAGTTCTGCGAAGACCTGGATCGTGTTTCTTGGAAGTGTCACATTGCGCTATGACACGGTAAGTCAAATGTCACGAAGTTGGCTTGAAACGCACGGAAAAGCTAGGGGGGACCGATGCCTCGTTACCCGTATTGTTCAAAAGGGTAGAAAGAGGTATAATGAGATCAGCTTTCTTCGCGACCGGGTGCTTGTTTGAAGAAGCGTAGAACGTAGCATGTACAACAGCTTGCACTCGATCAGCTAGGGCTACATACATGTCGGCATCGGAGGCGGATGCTCACTTGAGTATACACCGTCAAGTCCCGGTTGTATAAGGTTGTCTAGTTGGAAGATGAAGGTTCCTGGCTGCGCAAACAAGGGTATATACCGGGATACATCTTTGATGTAGGTCCAGATAATTCCGTCTCCGCGAGTCGGTTCTGGGGTTGATGTTCGCCAGACTTTATATATATATAAGACAATCGGTGTGGCAAAGTACAACCAATCGAGTAACTTGAACTCACTTTCGACATTATGGAATGTAAAATGACCCAAACGATCGAACTGTGTGCCGTTGGAAGCGACTGTCAAGTTCAGTGTGACAGCTGCCCACGAGCCTAGCGGACCACAGTCTGTAGGTGGGCTGTCGACCAGCAAAAAATCAGCGATCGCTTCTTCCACTGTAGCCAACGTACACTAGTTGTACCACCTCTGCACTATTCTACTTATTCAGGACACGCTCACAGATCGAGTAGATATGATATACCTTCCGAATGAGAATGCAAAATCGCGTCTAACAGTCTAGATTCAGTGCTATGTAGCGAAAAAAAAATTACCACGGTTAACAACGAACTGAAGGACTTTGATGGTGCATTGCTTAGCATCTTGGGGAACTATCGGTGGCTGAGCAACCTGGAAGTTTCTGAGGACAGTCCCGTGGGTTGTATAGACGCGTAATAGACAAGAGGCAAGGAGCCAGAAGAGTGAGAACATGATGTGCTAGCTGCTCATGGTGTAAGAAACAATCCTCTTTAAAAGGGATCGAGAAGCCAAGTGGCCATGACTTCGAACTGGGTATGCATATGGGTCAACGAAGGTGTGAGAAATGGTCTGGGAACAGCAGATGTATCAAGTGACTTGAACACGCTATGACACGTCAGTTTAATTAGATAAAAGTCCTAAAAGTTCAGGGGCTCTAGTATATTTCGATTTCAGCTCCCCGAAGAGAAGGGAATCAAACCGAGTAATATCTCCTACATGACATCCCAGTCACTTCAAAATTGGTGATTAAACACATCATCCCCTGTCGTATCCTTTGGCCGTGTACCCTTGGTATTTGTAGCCTCATCGTTATATAAACCACCCTCTGGATCTTCAGGGAATTCAGGCACCGACTCTCTGGAATTGGTGCTGGAGGACTGATCCTTCTTCTTCTTCTTCTTTGAGGATTTTTTCTGAGTATGCTCCTCCGAATAAGAATAAGCGTCCTCTGTACGAGCCCACCGATCCTTCTTCGCCTTCTTATCCTTCTTACGTTTCGGTACAGCGGCATCCTCGAAGTTAGCCGGGTAATGCCATCGACCAGAAGAGCTAGTACTGTTAGTAGCGTTATAGTACGTTTCGTCCTCTGGGCGCCAAAGGTCTCCATTTGCTTGGCGCGGGGGATGAGACTCGGTGGAAGGAAGATCAATGCTGGAAGCTGGCTCCTGACCCTCGGCATAAGGCTGTGAATCGTGTGCTGAGTTGGGCAGGCGGTCATTGTATCGATTAGCCCACTGCGACCTGCGCTGGTGGCGCTCGATCGTCGATGTGTCAACGAGGCCGTAGCGCTGAGCCCATTTTGGTGTCCGAGCGTGGTTTTTGTTGTTTCGTATGTTCTAAGGAGGGATGACAAATGAGCAAGGAGCTGAAGCGCATTCAAACTTGTATTACTTGGATATAAAAGTTGTGGCCATGGCCTGAAAGTAGATATTTTGTGAGAAACCCAGGACACAATGAGGAGATAGCTCACCAGGTATGTATCCACATATTGTCAAAAGAAGATTAAGCCAAAAGTCCTTTCCTATTCCAAATCTTGCGGCGACAGCTGGAACTAGGGATTGGTGTGTGATTGGGCAGAGAAAACAGACGCGGCGTACCCATTGGAGGAAACAAGGTGCCCATTATGAAAAGCAAAACAGCATAACCATGATGCCGCTTTGGTTTGAGGTCAATCTTTGAGGGTATGTATGAGGACATTGTAACAAGGAGAGATTCGGTGGTGGGAGTGGCAGTACTAGTCCAAATCTCATCTGATGGTTAGTTACTAATAGTGGCTTGGGCACCTCTTACCAAATCGGGCTTCTGCCTTCCACCACCACCCGCCATGGACCACGTCCTCAACCTATCCGACGTTGTACACGATGAGACAATTGACGACGACAACAGCATAGAAAATACTCCGAGTCCCCATCAATCGCGCGCTGCCTCGACATTTGATTCAGATATCCATGAGTCTTATCCTTCCCCTCACCTTCCGCCTGCAGAACCATTCTCAGTCGAAATGCTGGAGCGCGAGATTGCCACTCTTCTTAGTCAAAATGCCTCAGCCGCCTCTGCTGCGCTCCTGAGCGCCGCTGCCCAACAACGTCAAACCAATATGGCGCTAGGCAATAATAGCGATATGGGAACCGATCAACATACACCGGGAGATACCATCGCCAGCCTTGGTCTCAATCTTAGTGGCCTCGCTGCTGTGCTACAAGCTGCTCATGCTCAAGTCACCGAGAGTGAGCGTGCAGTTGAGGAACTTGCTGCCAAGGATCCCGAGTACGCACGTCAATGTGAAGCCGCAATTTCTGACAAAGCAGAAAAGTCAACAAGGACGGCGCCCGCTTTCCATTCACTAACGGCGGGGGAGAGTTCCAAGTTGTCTCATCCAAAGAGGAGACGAGGAGAAGTAAGGAGTGGCTCCGAAGGTTCGGATTATCTCTTTACGGATCGCGACAGTGGGAGTGAGCATGAAGGGCTTGCCATCAGCGTAAGCAGAGAGTCACATACAGCTCCTGTTAATTCAAAAACACGAGGAGATACGCCTTCTAGGAATTCTCCTGTACCAGCAGAATTTTCTGATATAAATGACATTCTGAATCAACTCTCTGCTCAATTCGAACCTGGTCCCGAACCCAGCTCTACGCATGAGATATCCACCTCCGACCCCTCTCCAGTGGTTTCTCATTTACACCCTCCCATTAATAGTTCCGAACCTCATCCAACCCAAGCCCCGGTGGCTGGACTGACTACACCACGTCCTGCTGTGACACAACCTGTTGCTTCAACATCTGCTTCTCTCCCACTGACGAATGGAATACAGAAGAAGTCGCCGACAAAGACCAAAGATAAGGACAAAGGGCCTCACGTTCATACTTGCGAACTAGACCAGTGCCACAAATCGTTTACTCGTCGAAGTGATCTTGCACGTCATATGCGGATACATACAGGTGAACGGCCTTTCGTTTGTAGTCACAACGGCTGCGGAAAGACCTTTATTCAGGTAAGAGTCCGATCTTCCGTGGTCGCTGTACTCAGTGCATATGTCCGCCTCAGCGCTCGGCGCTTCAAGTTCACGCACGGGTGCATACTGGTGAAAAACCGCATTGTTGTGAATATCCAGGATGCGGCAAAACATTCGGGGACTCAAGTAGCCTTGCGCGACATAGAAGGACACACACTGGCAAGCGCCCTTACAAGTGCGAGGATCCCACATGTGAGAAAACGTTTACGCGGCGGACAACATTGACGACACATATGCGTACCCATGACCCATCTTGGGAACCAGATCCGAATGTGTAAGCCATATAATCTTCGTCAGTACTGTCACTACGAGCCTGACAAGCCCGTTGGCTCTGCAGGAGATATAGCTTCAAAGGAAAAAAGCGGAAAATTAACGACGAGGATGATGATGATGATCAGGATCTGGTCGATTCTGTCAGGACGATATCTGCTCTGTTCCAAGCAGGGGCAAATAGCCTGCTTCCTTCAGCTAGTGCTATACTGCAGGATGAACCATTAGAAGTACGGGTGGCTAGTATCAGCGCAGAGATCGCGGCTGCGATAGCACAGGCGCAATCACGCGTCTACGTTAATGACGACGATGACGATGAGCAGTCTGGCTCTGGGCAGGAGCTCGACGGGCCTGACATCATTGGACCAAACACGAGTGGGATTCGAGATTTGGGACAGGGGGATTCATTTAGGCGACAATTGGCTGACGAAGACGACGATAGTGATACCTTTCCAGCACCTTTACGGACACGAAAGGGCAAAGACTCGCCGTTAGCTGGGAGCAAGAGGAAACGATGAACTTACCACGAGATCTGAGCTCTGCTGGACCTCCATCGTAACTTATTAGCAAACTCTGATGGACCCTCTTATTATTAGATTATTTACTTTTAATTGTAAGATTATTCGGCCGCACGTGAAAAGTGTTTCTTGGCTATCCTACTCGTTCCGCCTTTCATCATCATATATTGAGCGCGAAGCTTTATCGCCTTTGAATCGATCCAGAAATGTCAGTTGAACAACCACCAAGTGTCGATCTGATAACTCTCACCCGGTATACTCTCCTAACAATCACAAAAAGATCCCACTGATTCACCTCTAATCTCGCAGAGATGTCTTGAGCCAACAGTTCAGATTAGGCACATCTGCAACAGGCGATCTGACGCTACTCTTGAACGCTGTTCAAACCGTCTCCAAATTTATTGCGACTAACGTTCGAAAGGCAAGATTGATCAATCTGTATGTTAAATCGATCTTGTAGACAAATATCAGTCTTGAAATCTTCTTAGCATCGGCCTCGCCGGTGAGACCAATGTCCAAGGAGAGGAGCAGAAGAAATTAGATGTGTTATCGAATGACATCATGGTGAACGCCCTTCGTGCTTCCGGAAAGACGGCAGTGCTTGTGTCCGAGGAATTGGAAGACGCGATCATCATCGAAGAGCGAAATAGGGGCAACTACTGTGTTGTCTTCGATCCTCTGGACGGGAGTAGTAATATCGATGCTGGTGTCAATATCGGGACAATCTTTGGAATATACAAAGTGGTCAGCATCCTGTATGTACGAAATTCGATGCACAGCTCAATTTCAGAACGTATCATCAGCGGCCCGATTCCAAAGGAACCGTAGAAGATGTTTTACGACCAGGGAGCGAAATGGTGGCAGCTGGATACACTATGTGAGTGCCATGGACGGTTACACTGCATGCGTTTTTTACGAGTCATCAAGGTATGGATCATCCGCTAATCTAGTGCTATCCACAGGCAATGGTGTCAACGGATACACGCTAGATGCCGCCCTTGGAGAGTTCATACTAACTCACCCAAACGTAGGCACGGTTTCATTTTGCGAGCCTCTATAAATTCGAATCGTTGGTGCTTGTAGATCAAGATACCGACCCGTGGCAAGATTTATTCTTTCAACGAAGGAAACTCCATGTACTTCCATCCACCTGTTATGGCATACCTAAAGTCCATCAAATATCCCCAGCCACCCAAAACCCCTTATAGCGCACGCTACATAGGTTCCATGGTTGCAGACGTCCATCGAACACTCCTCTATGGTGGTATTTTCGGGTACCCTGGCGACAAGAAAAGTAAGAATGGAAAGTTAAGATTGCTGTACGAAGCTTTTCCTATGGCTTTCCTGACTGAACAGGTAAGTTCGCTGTGCCATCGGTATGATTGCCCAGTTGACATATGATATCGAGGCTGGAGGCATCGCGACGACCGGCACAAAGAGGATTCTCGACATCATTCCTCAGTCTATACACGAACGTTGTCCTGTTTTCCTAGGCAGTCGAGATGATGTGCAGGACCTAATGAAGTTTTACAAAGAGGTCTCTTCGGAATAATTTTAGTATTTGTATATGTATATCTTCTAGCAATCCTCTTTGCTACTCGCCACTGGCACTATGTCCGTTCGCATCAAGCTTCCCGCCGCGAAGGTTGTCGATTCAGAGGCAAGCCAGGTACCTTCATGCTTCACATCCTTTAGGTCTGGTGGTTGACTCCTATCAGCCAACAAATGCCGAACCTCCTACTCGACGAAGAAAAGCTACAAAGCGTCGCTTCGCTGTCGTCTCAGATGAGGAATACGGCGACGATATATATCCAACCACTGCTCTGAACTCTCCCCATGCACCTAGTCCTCGTGGTCGCTCTCCCACCCTTGAGCCAGAGTCAGAATCAGAGGTCTCTCCCGAAGCACATCACCCCCCAATACCCCTTGAACCATCCACCTCTCGTTTAAGAAGGCAAAAGCCGAAAACGGCTGTTAATGGACCTCCGAATAAAAGGAAACGCCTAAATAAAGTACTTGATTTTGATGAGGATTATGATCATGCTATAGAGTCAAACGATGAAGAACAAGAGGCTATAGTGGATAACAAGCTACAGTACAAAACTACGAAAAAGGCAAAATCTCGAGAAGAGAAGGCCAGGTCTGTACCAGATGGGGAACCCTCGAAAAAGGACCAAACTAGCTCACAGGGTCTGCCCCAAGCGAAACGGCCTCAGCCTCGTAATACCCTCAAAACGGATTCCAATATTACTTACGCAGGGGAAGAAGGGGGGATCAGACCAGACATTCATAATGCCTCGCATCTACAACCTAATGAGCCGCTTTCACTACCCCCAAAACGCAAGCTCCCTACAATCAAGAAAAACAAAGGTGCACTACCTGTCGCTACCACAGTGTCAACTAAACTGTCGGCTGCTCCGGCTGCTATCAAGAATGATCCTCTTAATATAACGGAGGCTACGAAACCTCCACCTATTGGGGCAAGAAAAACTCCAGCCAGCCTTGGAAATGCAGATTTTGATTTAAGGAATCCCAGCGTCTACACTGCACTTTTCAAAACGGTCACTTTTTTTACGTATTATATTTATGCAAATACGATCTCAAAGATCCTTTAGACCGGTGGAGCCACCCCGCGTTCGGGTTTGAACAGACGGGAAAAAGATGATGAGCGGCGCAAGGAGCTTTACAAGATGAGAGATGAAGCAAGGGCAAAACGGTTAGCTGAAATGGTCAGACAGCAGCCTTCCGATGCTCTAGCCATCCATAACTTCCTTCCGTCCAGGTGTCGTCGTTTGATTTACAGGCTCAAACAGATAAAATTCTGCGTTTCGAGGAAAGGCTTAAATCAAATCATAGCTCTGCACTCTATCCTAATTTTCTCGGCGCAAAATGGAGAGAACTATGGGAAAGAGATAAAAGGAGACAGAAGGAACAAGGCTGGTCAGAAGAGAGGACGTGGGGTGAGTCTAGCGAAAGAGAGGAGGGTGAAATGAACGAGCAGCCCGCGAAATAGCATCTGGTGTCGGCTTCCTTATGTGAATGTCTGGTCATGAGTCTTACATTAACGATTAGCGGATTTCATCTCCATTCTGTGAATTGTGTAGAAATGGCTTTAACTGAAAGTGATGAAATCACCGACCCGAATGACATCCATCTCGAATATTATCAATAACCGCAGCAGATATTTGTGACCGAATCTCGATAGACCTAGCATAAGGGTTTACTGCGACATGTCCAAGTACGCGATTTCTAGAAGGCCAGCTTGTCGGGAAGAAACGCACACAAGATATTTGGAGATTTTCTAGAAATGAACCCGAATGATATTCGGCAAGAAGTGTCTACATGTAATGGAAGGTATCAAGTGCCTATGTTAATTCAATGAATGGCTCTAAGGATGTACTAGTAGTAAAATGTTAGTCATGTTCCCCCAGACTTTCTAGGCGAATAATAAGGAACATTGCTCTATTTTGGGTACAACGTTATACTGTGATTCATTCATCAGAAGAATGTCGGGGAAGTGTCAGCTGTCTATATTCAGGATAGATTGCAAAGCTTCTACTGCCTTTTCTATTTGGTTAAAACAGGTCTCGAACCATTTGAGTACGTCCTTCCTGGATATATTCGAGCCCTGAGAACCAGCGACTTCCATCCTTTTCATCATATCGGGATCCTGAGGGAAAGAGAGGACATTTGACCGAATATTGCCGATGACAATTACCAATGAGGACAATTCAGAGGAAAGATCGGAAGGATCCTGAGGAGTGTACGTGGCAGAAACTAGTTCGTCAAAGGCAATAGCAAGCGCTGAAGATTGCGGTGGGAGCGAGTCGAGATATCCGATGATGTGCGAATGCCATTCAGAGGGAGTTACCAAGGACCAGGCGGAAACGTCTCGCATGATGCGTTCGTGTAAGGTCGAGGACAAGCGCAAGATGGCGTAAACCTATTTCAATACTAAAGTGGACTATCCTGATATCAGATCCTCGGACATACCTTTCTCGACCGCTCACGCTCATCGTCAGTCATGGGCGTTTTCGTATCTAGACCTAGTTCTCCCCATCCATCATCTTCCTGGTCATAGTTGGCTTCATTCTTATCGGTGATCATGTCATCAAGTTCTCCTAGTCCATCTCGCATGGCTGCATGATTTTGAGAGAGCTTTTTCTGCACAGCGCCAGCGTTGTCTTTGGATAAACCAGCTTGTGCATTATCAATTATATCATGCACAGCCCCGACCTTCACCATATGCTCGTCGGCCACTTTCCCGGTACTTGCACTACCTTTTTCCCTTGTTTCAACAGCAAGAAACACCTGCAAAAGAGACTGAACAGATTGAACTACATCTTTCGCAACGGATGCGATCTCCTGGACCAACGTAATGCCGTGCTGGCCTCCAAAGAGACGAACGCAATGAGATAACGCAGAGATTTGGGTAATAATATCCTTTAGAGGCTCCTGCGATGTAGCATATGCGGGAGAAGAAGGCTTAAGCGTAAGGGATAATTTGGTAGTCGATCCATAGAGTAGAGACAGTATTGACAAGAAATCCTTGAGTAACACATGTAGATCAGGGCCGTCTAAACGATGTGAAGGGTTTTTAAGTGAATCCAGCGCGGCATTACATGCCTCTGAGGCTAATCTGAGGGATCCGACGGCTGTATCGAGGATGAGTGATATGCAATGCCTTTAAAGTAGAGTCGCTCACTCCGTTGTTTTGGTGAAGCCATTGGAGGCGGAGGCACGTGATGCCATCTACGTCGGCGTCAGGCTTTTTTCCCTTTCGCAAAATCACATCCAGTGGGATGCTAGCCGTAAGTCGTACGCTCTGAATTGGGCAAACGTGGTTTTCACTAACGGATACCAGTTTCTAGGGGTGCTGAAGCTCCCAACGCGTTCATTGTCAACTACAGTACATTCCTTGTGCTTCCGACAGCTCTCAACAGCTACAAAGCCGGTACTTTTTCCCTTTCGTCTTCAGCAGACTTTATTCGCCCCACCCCGTTTTCAGCGTACACTTAGCTTAGGATCTATATTTTCTCGTTCACGGCCTACCCAAACTCCTTCACCTTTAGTCGTTGCGCGTATCACTCGTCTCGAGGCGGAAGCTAACGTCAACCCCCACGATGTTTCCAAACAACTCGCGTTGTTTCAAGCTTTAGCAGATACCAGACTCAAGTCATCTTATGAGTTGATTGTGAGTCGATGGGAGCGAATGTGCGAATTTGTACGTTTGATAGCGTGTTGCCACATAAAAGTACTGATCCAGCAATCAAAGGACAATACCTCTCCGTTGCTTCATTCTGCACCTGCATTTCAATTCTACCTTACCTCTCTTCTTCAAACCGGGCAAATATCCTCTATCAATTCAGCTGTTCGCCGAAGAGACAGTTTGCTGGCAGCTTCACCAGCCCTACCTTCAGCCGGAACGGTCTCAGACGTTATGTCGTCATCCACATTCGTTCCAACCGGCATTGCCGAACCAAACTCAGGTTCAGTGGTTACCAATGAAACACCGGTGTCGTCCCCTTTGACCTCAAGCCAACAAATTGCTCATGCCGTGCTGCAAGCGAGAGGAGATATCGGTTCTTCCCCAGGGACTTTGAGTCAGGATTTGAAGAAGACACAAGCTATCGAATCAGGGAATCATACCGGTCCTCTTCAAGTATCCATAGTAGAGCGTACGATCTTTACCTTGTTTCTGTAACCGATGTCTTATAGAACCATTGTTCGGTAGGCAAAGGCTCTTGGATCCCCCGCATCATTCGTTTTATTGCATTGACTCTCGCCAGCTCGTTTTGTGAGTTGTCTTTGATCTTCCTTTCATTGGTTTAACAAGGCTCCTGCGACGACAGTCTTCCTCGTTATCCTCTCTGTATTTTTCGAAAATACGGGTTTCATGAAAGCAGGGCCAAGACAAACTCAGTTTGAACCCGCTGAAGGCAAAACAGTCAAATTTTCTGATGTCCACGGTGTCGATGAAGCTAAAGATGTGCGAAAACTAGGATGGCAACCCTTCCATGCTAAATCTTATGTCCTATCAGGAACTGCAAGACGTTGTACAATTCCTAAAAGATCCAACGGTGTTCGCTACTTTGGGTGGTAAATTGCCGAAAGGAGTATTACTCACTGGGTTGGTTGCGTGGTTGCTTCGTGTCTTTGCCAAACTGGACTTTTTTTCTAGGCCACCAGGAACAGGTAAAACGTTATTGGCTCGTGCCGTCGCGGGGGAAGCAGGTGTTCCTTTCTTCTTCGCTTCTGGGTACAGTTATCCTCACCATCAGGCACAACCAGGGAACTTATTTCTTTCAGGTCGGATTTCGAGGAAATTTTTGTTGGTGTTGGCGCTAAGCGCGTAAGAGAGCTATTTGCTGCAGCTCGTAAAAAGGAACCAGCTATCATCTTCATTGATGAGCTTGATGCAGTGGGAGGCAAGCGCAGTAGTCGTGATCAACAATACATGAAGCAAACTCTAAACCAATTATTGGTTGAAATGGATGGCTTCCAGCAAAGCGAGGGCGTGATTGTGATTGCTGCCACCAATTTTCCAGAGAGTCTAGATCAGTGAGTTACAGAGACAAGACACGTCTTCCAACACTAATTGCATGTGCCAGGGCTCTAGTACGACCCGGCCGTTTTGACAGAACCATTGCTGTGCCTTTGCCTGACGTCCGTGGGCGTGTGCAGATTCTCACTCATCATATGCAAGGCGTTACCATCAGTACTGGCAAGGACACTACACAACGTTCGCCGATCTAGACTTATCGTGTTACTTTTGTGAACAGATGTTGATCCAAGAATTCTTGCACGCGGGACACCCGGGTTTTCTGGTGCAGACCTCCAGAATATGGTGAAGTAAGACACTTTCTAGTCTGATACTTACTATCGGTTCATTTTACTACTTCAGCCAAGCTGCCATTCAAGCGTCTAAAGAACGCGCTACCGAAGTGAACTTGAGACATTTTGAATGGGCAAAAGTAGAGCCTTTCTGTCTAGCCTGTCTTACATCTCTGACTCAATACAGGATCGCATTATAATGGGAGCCGAGCGTAAGAGCCACTACATCAAATATGAAGACAAGCTTGCAACGGCCTATCACGAGGTGCCCATCATCAGACATCTTCCTTTATATAATCCAACCTCATTGTGGTACAGGGAGGTCATGCCCTCGTTGCATTGTACACTGACGGTGCTACACCTTTGCACAAGGTGACTTGTGTACCCCGTGGCCACGCCCTTGGCTATGTACGTAATCTCTGGTTGCTCTATGGTGGTTTATTAATCAAACCCAGACGTCGCTGCTCCCCCAAGACGACCGAGATTCGATCAGTTTGAAAGAATATCTTGCAGGAATTGATGTTTCGATGGGAGGGCGTGTAGCTGAGGAACTAAGTGAGGCTATTTTACCTCTCTTTGACGATGTATGCTCACCACTATTGGTAGTTTATGGAGCACAAAATGTCACGAGCGGTGCAAGCTCAGACATCATTAGCGCAACCCGAACAGCACAGTCCATGGTGAAGGTAATTTGACTGATCCTGTTTTGGGGTACCCTAGTAACTGCTCCTCGTAGCGATGGGGTTTTTCAAAACTTGGGCCCGTATTTTACGACGATAGGGACGAGAACCTAAGTCCCAGAAGAAAAGAGGAAATTGAAGAGGAAGTGTCGAGGTACTTAACACCCCACTAGTTGGTGAATCCTAGTTTGATGGGCTATTCTCTAGTATTGTGCGAAGTGGCGAAGCCCGTGCCGTGGCACTTTTAACGGATAAACTAGAAGAACTTCACCGAGTAAGCATAATAGCACCATATTTATATGCGAGACTCATGCTATTGAGCAGCTCGCACATGCACTTGTGGAGCATGAAACATTAGACGTTGAAGAAGTCAGGAAAGTCATAAAAGGAGAACCAATCCGTAACATTTCGGAGGTCTTGGACGAAGAAGTGTCAATTCTAGAAGGGCAGAAAGGACCAGGATCTTGAGTAGAGGGAGATGCCATTTTCGCATCAGAATTGTGTTGTTAGCAAATTGAGAGTTCGGGCTACAACTGAGCGCAGGTAATCGGCTAAGTATACAGTCAGCGCTACTAATACTGTTCGGATTCGAGCACTTTGCGGCATTAACATATAATTGTAGATATTCGTTGACTGTGCGCATTTCGTATGACACTATCAATTCCTATAATGGCTGTATAACGTCTGGATGGTTCCGAAGCCATACTGGTTCTTTGATCTGATGGAAGTGTGGGGTGAGATACCAGCCCTGATATCGGCATATGGCCAACAAACAGATGAATCTCAACTTTTGTGAGATCTAGCTTGTTTCTTTGGGTTCTGCGGTCTAGCATTTTGATATCTGAATTGCCGGCTGAGCACACTTGACCCGACAAGTTTGCAAATCAATGGTGGCAGATGATGGTGATAGTTCACAATCTCGATTGTCAAGAAGGTCATCATGGCGATCTTTAATATGACTAACAATGTATCTACACAGGGAAGATTCACCTAATTAATGGCCATGCGTAGCACCACGCCAAATGATATCCTCAGATTGGTCAATAAGATACATATCTTCGGGTCCGTTCTTCCTGGCAAGGTATATATATAAAAAACATTAAGCCCTTAGAGTCTAGTGCAAAGAACCGTACCTGTTTGCTGGCTTCAAAGTAATGCATCCGGTTTTAATGTGAGACGTGGACGTGTCAATTTTGGCCAAATGAGCAAAAATACCTTGGGACTTGACTTGAATTCGATATTTACAGCCGGATTATGGAAGCTCTGTCAAAAAGGCTCCGTCTGCGAGCTGTTTTCTTAGCACCTGCAATCAATTTACAGTATTTTATCTTTGGGTGAAGTCTCCTCAATGGCATGTGCTTTTGGGGAATTTCCTACTAGTACTGACGAGCGTTCCCATGCTTTCAAGCCCGAAAGGAGCAAGCTAGGTCAGTAAGGCCCGGGAATTTGGGCGCCGCAATCTGGGACGCATGTGCCTTGAGGATATAGTTTTTTACGGTAGAATTTTCTACGCATGCAGTTGTCGGTTAGCAGAAATTACTACATACATCATTCACATACGTAAAGCTCTGCCTTCAATTCACCAACAGATCTCGATTCTCTGCCTTAATATGATACTACAATCGTGAATGGGCGTTAAATTTATTTTGTTGCTTTTATTCGAGAGATTTATCCAAATTCCTGTTTAACGCATTTAAATTTTCTAGTCGGGCCGTGCCAAGCCTGGGTTCTTCCAGCATAAATCTGGGACTTAAAAAGGAGCCTGAAATATTGGACCTCCAGTTAAGCTGCCCGTGTTCCCCATCCAGCTGATTCTGCAGCAGACGGTAAACGAGTTCTAAACTCTTGACAAGCTGAACAGGCCTCTGACTCGGATATACTTTCAACTCTTCACACTAGATCGAACCCAAAAAAATCACGATTCGCGATCACAGCTGGATCTTTGCTTTACTTCCGCCGACCCAAATTCTTTTTTGAACCAAGTGACGGTGAAGTTCATATAATTTTTTTTTCGCTCAAGTCCGCGACGCATCTGAAATAGAACACTTCCGATGACAGATACTAATGTGCCACAGACGACTCAAATTCGTTCGGTCAACAGCCTGCGGCCATCTGACTTTTACTGGTGACACAAAGATCGACTGCAATGAAACAGGCTGCTTTCAGAGCAGCTCTCATCCTTCCAACTGTGGCTCAGCGGGAAACCCATGCACCTGTCGCCGGTATTTTGGACAACCAGAAAGAGTTATAACTGGCGAGGTACATGGTCATCTCTGCTAACTGCATCGAGTTGATCTAATTGAACATTCTCAGGTACCAGGAAAATGTTCCCAGTGTAGATAATTATATTTCCCCTGCCATCCAGCCATTCATGATATAATCTATACGACCCCCGCAATGCAACAACAGAGTAGCACTCGTCTCGAAACTGTACTATCTAAACGTTCATGTCAAATTCGACCAACATTTGGTCATCGATACCCCCATCACCGTAATCGTCGTCAATGTCTTGACGGTTTTGAGCATCTTCTAAAGCTAGAGCCTTCTGTTTCGCCTGGGCTTTCTCCACATCACCTAATGTCCAGAGAGATACTCCAGTCTGATTCTCGTTGGGATTCTGTGATATTGTTCTCATGAAGATTTTCGAAAGAGTGAGAGCCATGTCAGTGGATAGATTCGAAGCAGTTTCTGTAATATATTGATTGATCCAACGTGGCAGCTTGGCACGCTTATCACTACGCGCAAAACGCTAAAATAAGATTGTTTAGAAGCATATTCACTTCTCAAATCACACCAACCTTATCCGCGAATACCATCAAGCCCCAATCCGTTTTCCCTCTCAAAACACGTCCGACACACTGTGCAGCATTTCGCATTGCATCAAAACCTAAAAACTCAGATTCACGTATGCGATATGCGTCTCGGAGGTACTCTAAGCGAGCTTTAAGGATACGACTTTCCGTGTATTGGTAAGGAACACTGAGTAAAGCTTTAGTCTCCAAAGCTTAGAGCCTATGTAGACCTTACCCAAACATGATAACAGCACGACCATAGTTATGGTCAAAATCAATCCCTTCCGACACCTTGCCCCGAGCAACAGATAGGAGGACAGCACCACGACCATTGTCGCATGCCTGAAGCAGATATATCAATCGAGGTTGGTGGTTTAGCCTAGGACTCACCCTCCTATAATTCTCCAATGCTATACTTGTTTCATTTGCGTCAGGTGTTTCCACAAAAATAAGCTTGTTTTTCCAAACTTCGTTCAAAATACCCTAATGAAAGCTCATAGTAGAATAGGTTGCTGGTAAATAGTGATGCCCACCATGTCATTCCAGGCTGCCACAATCGATTCCATATAAAGGTAACTCGGAAAAAAGGCGACAATGCCATCAGGGACGATTTTGCTATATTCGACAAGGATACTCCCAAAATTCCGAACGACGGCAGGGTCATTCCTGACTTCAAACCGTGAACTGATGGCTACTTGATCACTCCCACGAGTTATCACCTAAAAAGGTTAGGAGGTTTCTACACCGAAGTATACAAGAGCCTACGAGTGGTAAGAAAGCGTTACGGGTCAACGTCATGGGGTAGGTTTCTTGGACAACAGGAGTAAATTGCAGCATTTTGGGATACATATCAAGCGGTGAAATAGTGCCTGAAGTTATGACAACGCTGCTGAAACGTTCGAAGACTGGTTTGATGGCAAGTGAGGGGTCAAGACATCTGTAGTTCAAAAGTCACTGGGGGGCCAACAAAGCACTCATCACGTCAAAGACACACGTGAAGTGAAATACTGGATTTGGCACGGTAGCGTTCTCCGTCTCATATGGTTCCAAAATGAGAAGGAAGCCTGTGGTAATGTGAGAGGCTACGTAAAAGATAAGGAGAGCGGGTTTGCCTTTTTCATAAGTCGAAACAAGCGTTGCAAAGCTTGCAACCTTTTGGAGGGCGGAGTACTCATCTAGTCGGCTTATCTGCAAAGTACGAATCAGAGACTGCAATCTTTCGGCACAAAACCTGCTCGACGACGATCAGCATTGTTTAGGTGCGCAAAGACTTAGGATTACCTTAGCGGCCGCCGTTCAATGTATGTTATATCCTTCAAATGCTGGAGAAACGACAAGGGTGTCTCCGCTACAACGTGAAGTACCCTCATGCGAGTCTGCGCTGGAGGCATCAGCAAGATAACAAATAATTCCACATAAGACAACCTTCAAGTATTCAACAAAGCGTTTGAGAAAGGCAACGAAGTGTTCGGCTTTCCGGATGTTACCAGGAACAGCCTCTGTGAGCAAATCGTCAGGGAGAACTAACGCGAGATGAGCAGATCATTTGTAATAAAAGTTCGACAATTACGTGGATTTGCCATAAAATTATCTGTATCCTCGACAGCATCCTTTAAGCCTTCCACAAGTTTCGCATATTCGTCTTGCAGCTTGGCGGCATCGGTCGTCTTGATCCTATATAGAAAACCCATGCTGACACAGCTATAACACAATGTATGAACTTACTCTTCGATCTTTTCTCCGAGTTTGCCAACGCTCCTGGCAGCAGAGTCCAACATAGGGCGTGTGAGATCGATGCTGAGAGATTCTATGCATACATTATCTTAGAAAGCATGACTTAGATCTGTTCAAGCAGTTGATATGGGTTGAAATACCGATGTTATGGGCTTCGTCAAACACAACGATGGCATCCTTTGAAAGTTCTTTGGAGACTTGTTCAGCGACCTTGGGATCGAGTAAATAATGGAAGGAGTAAATAATGATATCTACAAAAGGCATCTGCAGGATATGAATACTTTGACCTCGTAGTTAAAATTTTACTCATACCATCCGACGAACTGTAAAATATGGACAAACGCCTTTTTCTCGGCCATATTTAAGAACGTCTGTTAATGTCCAGATCCCAGACGGTATTAAGTTGCCGGGCTCCAACTTTCCCAAATTCTGAGAATACATGAATTCATGAAGTGAAATCGCATGCGTGTCATTCACCTCATGCCAATCACAGAGTTCCACAGAACCAGGATTTGTCCTCCCCTTCTCGCAGACCGCGGTATTGGTAAGATCTCGACACCTTGCATCCACGATTTTACCCTTTTTCTCCTTCGAAATCTGAGAAGTCTATGTGTTCTTATGAATGCAGCAACAGGAAAAAAAAGTATACTTCAGGATGGACGCAAAGATTCTTCCGACTTGTCAAGCCAAGCCCTGTGTAGTTCTTTTCCTTTTCCCTCTCACCATCAGTTTCTGCTTGTGATATCCTGTATTCCAATAAGCGTTTGAGTTCTGCTAGTGCCTTTTCAATCTCAGGAACGGTTCGCGAGCAATAGATGAGCTTCCGCTGCGTTGGATAGAACTGCCACAGTTTCAGTGGTCATATTATTCAATTTGAAAATGCGTACTTGTTGGTACGAGATAATCAGAGAAAGCAGTGAGACTGTCTTGCCCGTTCCGGATGGCATCTCCAAAACACAGTGTCCCTGCGCGAAGCTGAGCGTTCCATTCAATGAAGACGTTGAACTATGCAATGCACCGTGGAATCTAATGTCCTTTTTAAATCACACATATAGGCATATTGCTCTGAGGAGCGGTTTAGAACAATGCATTTCAACCTCTAGAAACCAAACCCGTTACCAGGATAGATTTTGTCATAAGGAAATATGATCTGTGTTTGTGAAGATAATTGAAGATAATTGAAATAATCTTTCGGTAACTGTACGTACGGGAAGGTCGTCAATGAGAAATTTCATGGAAAGTTCGTCGTTCAAGGACAAAAGATACAAAAATTAGACGCGACTTGAGCACTCTTCAAAATTCGCTGATTTATTACATAACATCACATGATCGACCTTTTATCTGAATTACGTCACAATCGAAAATCTCGTATAAACTAAATAGCAGTCGAGCAAAAAAAAATGAAGAAACTAGTTGGTTTGATCGGACGCAAAGGGTTGGAAAGCTGCCGACATAGATTCGAGGGCTTGTGCCTCCCTGATAACCTGATGAATATATATTTTAGACCAGAAGAAAGTCGCTCACCCTTGACCTAAAATACCATAACCGTCATTAGGGGATGTACCTGAATGGTCTGGTATAGGATTTTGAGGACTAGCATCGTTGGTCGGAGAAGTTGGAGAGATAGTGCTTCCGTCCACTATTGTGAGGTTATCTTGCGACCACTAATGTCTTTCATTGAGCCCTGGTCTAGGTTTTGGTAGCAAAAAAGAATTCACCTGGTAATGGATGATAGCCTCCACGCCGCTATTGAGGGCAGCTATATATCATGCAATGAGACGACTATGTTCTAACAAAAAACATTTCTCCTCACCTATAATCCACTCCCTATAAGCCTCATCACGCTGTGCATCAGTGACGGTCGACGGTACAGTAACATTCGTATTGTTTACTTGTGTTTTGCATGTGAGCGAACATATCATGTATATCGATAGTCAAGGATACCTTGATCGGGGCCGAAAGGCGCTATCGAACTGTTAAAGGGCACCCAGAATCCGAGATTGTCTGACGTCACTAGGCCGAACCCAGTGAGGGATACTGGCTTGTTGAATCTATATAATATTGATGCATCAGTTAAGTATATTGATCATTGGCATTAACAAGTGTATCTCACAGTCGAGCAATTTCACCTTGGCGTTGAATCCATTGTTTCCCAGTTTCAAGAGTTTTGTTAAAAAACGGAAGATCCTCGTCCAAATCACCGGTAGAATAATCAAATTGGTCGGGGAAAAATTGGAATGAAGAAAACCCGATGGAGGGGATATTGAGGATGTCTTCGCTATCCACACCTGCAGAACCATCGAACGCCAATCCGACATCTGGTGATGACTGGCGTTTAGCGGCTGTCAGAATGGTAAAAAAAATTTGAATCAAGAGAGTGATTAGATAGGTTTACGGGATGCTGTCCAACGCCCTCTTATTTTCGGCCCATCGCGAAGTTGACCTGCTCGTTTCTGACGTGTTCTCTCCCTCTTCCAAGCTGCTTTCCGACTGTTCAGTAATCCCGCCCTACTCAAGGGCTCAAGTTGGCTTCGCCGCCGTGCTCCTGGGGCAGGCGATGTCTGGGGGGGAGGAGGGGCAGGGGGAGTAACCCGAGGAAACAGTTTCGGGCAGTCGACACAAAGATAGCCCTGTGAGCTATTGATAAACACTTAGAACTTTTCTTTGGGTTTTGATGTTTTGCAAATAATGACTGACCCAGATGATACAAGATGGTTTGGGTCTGCATCTCGCACGACCCGCGCTAAAGTTGAATGCCATTTAGTGACGTTCCGAGCTTCACAACCATCAGATGTAGGGATCGTAGAATTACATCTGGATTCAAAATTAAAACTTCACAAACATGCTAAAAGCTCAACTCAGCAGCGTACCGAGCGTCATTCGCCAGTTCCCTAATAGGTGATAAATAACTGAGAGGCGAAACTAGATGCCCCTTGTACGTACCATGCGAGGAGATTAGTATGATTTGCGTACCGCGATGCGATTCGAGTCGTATAATTGGAGAATGCTTTAATGAGCAAAGGATTGACAAAGAACTGGCTATGCTCCAGAGGGGTGCTAGAGGTTCCGTTGAGGGTTTGGTTAAAGTTTCGGACGTAAAAATCCATTCCGCCTGCCAACAAGTCCAGTTCATGACATCCACCATAAGGATAAAGAGGAAGACTGACCATAATCATTACTCAAAAAATTACGCGGCGTGGTTGCGTTAGTCAAGTTTGCGTCTTGTGAACCCAGTAACTGACGCGCCAGAATCGAATTCGAGCCTTGTGGCAAAGGCTGAGACCTGTTCGTGGTTGGGTTCCAATTATTCGTTAAAGATAGTAAGACATAAAGCCCGTGCTTCTGAGCCAACTCGATAACTTTGTCGAGTCTTTGAAGACCGTTTGGCCCCTCATTGATTACAAGACTACCATTTTGAAAAGTTTGGAACCATGTTCCATTTTCAGGAACAGTCTCGACGTCTATCACCATAATGTAAACTAAAGAAACTAGGCTTGGAATCGAGATCGAACCGTTAAATGCCCAAAGTCTGACGACTGTGAAATTTGCGGCTTTGATGGCAGCCAGGGTGTCGTCGATGTCTTGGTCATTATTCAAAGCAGGAAGCCAATACGCAGTGGTCCCAATGAATTTGAACTGACTAGAAAGTGGTTATCGGCAAGTCGTTTACTTGGCCGGCAGCGAAAGAGACCAACCTCCCATTAACGATGAACTGAGAGCCAATAGTTGAAACAAAGGGGGATGGAGGGGGTGTATTGTTTCTCTTGGACTCCTTGACGACATGAAGAGAGGTGGCAGCGGATGCGCCAAAGACAGCAAGAAGAAGCAGCCAGTGGATGAAGACCATGACCATGGCGGCAGCGTCTAAGGGCAGGGGCACGGAGATTGAAAGGGCCGCCCTCTCGCGATTCTTAAGTGGGTAAGGCTGCGTTTTATCACCGTGTCCTCCACGTGCCTGTGCTTATCGATTCCATAGAACATTTTAGCGTGGCAATGACAGAGAACTTGGTTCGGACGAAAGACACAAAGCGGTGATGAATTGCCGTAACTCTGCGATGGATGGTCACCTGACTTATTCCTTCTTCTGATCTTCATCATGATTCGACAATTTCGACCTACAGTTCGCCTACCACCAATCCTTCGCGGCTACTACTCCATTAGAACTAAATTTACTCCTCGACAGCCAAAGAACACTCCAGATTTCAAGCCATCAGTTTTTGTAGAGGACAACTTTGCAAAACACACTCTTTTCGTCCTCGATGTCGGAAAACGTGTAGTCAAATTCTCGTTAATTGGTTTATTTACTTTAGGGGCTGTAACAGCTACGGCCTACGAAGCGGCGCATCAATGGGTAGAAACAGTGGAACTCGCTCCGGAGTCGGACAAGGAAGTAAAACGCTGGCAGTGGGACGATGATATGGAAAAATGGTCGGGAGACGTGGCTACAGGTGGCACGGACAAAGCACTAGGGCTCATAGGTCGTCATACTGTCCGCGCGGCATGGATGGCATACAATTGGGGAGTTGGTCGACGTACATCCGTTGTCGGTCTGGATGCTCATGGCGATGACATTCTGGGTGGACTAGCTGGCCTAAAGGTCACTGACGCAAGTATGCAAAAAACAGACGATTTCCTGAACATTGCGATAGCCATTGCCGACGACCGTCTTCGAGATGGCCATTTGCATCCTGAAACTATATCACAGCTCGTGGCTCGACACGGAAATGTATTAGAACGCTTAGGACATGACTCACTGCAAACTTCCAAATCACAGTACGAGCGCGCTTTCTCGCTTTTTTCTGGACAAGGCACAAACGCCGCCCGAATAGCCGCGAGGCTAGGAGACATCAGTATACAGTTGGATCAGACGAATGATGCACTGTTGTGGTGGTCTAAAGCAATTCAAATCACACGGGGCGAGGTGCCGGAAAGGCTGGAAGCGCTACCCGCAGTCCTCGGAACAGCTCCTGCGTCCCCTTGTGCTCAGCGAATCCTTTCCACCACACTTGTCTCACTCTCCGCCTTCTACGCCACTTCGGGGCAACTGCTACAAGCACAAGCCATCGAAGAAGCAGCCCTTGATATGCTCCGTTCCACTTCCATCCAATCACTGGAATCTATATTGACCGTACCTCCACCATGTGCACTTCACACTTTGTATCTTCTTCAGCGGTCATCTTTTCTATCAATTCACCTTGCAGAAGTATTCCACGCTCAACGTAAACCTGTCCCAT
Organism: Calocybe gambosa; assembly: GCA_900068965.1. NCBI lineage: Eukaryota > Fungi > Basidiomycota > Agaricomycetes > Agaricales > Lyophyllaceae > Calocybe > Calocybe gambosa. The sequence continues at coordinate 128,634 of CEMU01569747.1, read as the reverse complement.
CTTCGATCCAACACTTGACCGCTGCTGTTGAATCGTCGGAAAAAATCACCCGTGTGCTTACTGGTTTTTCAATAACATCCTCGGAAGGCAACGTTCTCTCCTCAAACATTCAACTTTTACCAGTATACGCAAAATCGCGTTCGATGAAGAAACCGGCCAACGCCCTCCTCCGTGACGCTCGGCGAACTGCAGCCGAAGCATGGAATTTACTTGGTATTTTGAACGAAATACATTCCAAAGATCCCCAAGTAGCCTTCCGATGTTATGAGCGTGCTGTTCTTTGGACAGGAGTCCAAGACAAACTGTCGGGAACGTTACAAGCGGCAGAAGGCATCCTGGAATCTGAATGGGGAGTCTTTTGGAGTAATTATGCCCGCACCAAACAGCTGGTTGAGCAGAATAAATGATGGTATGGGTGAGAACGAGAGCTTATTTCTTGATTTAGTAAAATTATATATTTACAGAACTTAGAAGCAAAGGACTCTTGATGAACTAGCATCAAAGTGACTTCCTGACAGATGCATCAAAATGGCTAGAGAAAACCATTCCCAATTCATGGGCTCCCCAAGCTGCTAAGATTCCACGCAATTCTCGCTCTCACGAAAGGAATTTTACCGATGAGTCGGAGGAACCAGTAGGTGATATTAATAAGTTTGCTGGACCCCAAGAGACCGACCACAGACATGATTTGTTTAGTCAACTTAATAGTCGACAGAGCTCGGTTATGCCGTCTGGACACGTGCTCCTCCAACAGTCTGTCATGTTCATGAAGACTACTATCGGCGCATTGTGCGTGTTTTGCAAGAACTGGGCCTAGAGTGATGGCATCGCGTATTCCAAGATTCATGCCAAGGCCCCCAGCAGGCGCATGTATATGAGCAGCATCGCCAACGAGGAGTACAATGGCCCTTTCGAGTCCTCCACGCTGTCCTGGGTCCCTTATACGTATCAAAGACTTGTCCGCGATAGCAGCATGCGTTCTAAATCGTGTAGCCCAGATAGTTTTAGAAATGTGGATAGGGGTGGGGTTGACGGAAGGGTCGGAAGATAAGCTAAGAGGCCCCTGCTCGTTAAGGTACTGTTGGAGATATGGAGTGGGTGGATCAGAAGGTGGTGGACCAGCGGAGGCTGGAACGTTGAACCCAATTCGATACACTTGATCCGAGCCAGGGTCATGCTTGGGCATGGGAGCCGCGAGGAAGAGCTTTCCCCCAGACGATATTCCGTGGATCTTGTCAGTAGGCAGACTTGGACTGCTGGACGAGAAAACAACGTCTGCGAGTATCATTTGCGCCAAACGTTCGTCTGGGGCCGTGCCATCGGGATCAGCGAAGCCCACTCCTGACAACTGTCGGATCTTGACTCGCAGTGTAAAATCACCAAGTTATAGGGTGTAGATTTTGGCTCACCACGGATCGAGCACCATCAGCCCCAATCACGTATTGAGCCGTGATAGTCTTTCCTGACTCAAAGGATACTTCCAGGTCTCCACTGTCAGTACGTCGAAGACCAACAGCCGTTTCAGGTCGTAAGATGTGTACATCCAGCTCCTTGAGATGATCCTCAAGGACCCTCTCCGTGGTAGTCTGGGATATGATGAGGACGAAGGGGAATTTGGTGTAAGGTGTGAGAGACGAGAATTCGGCACTCATGAACGGGGCACTCCTGTCCGAAAGCACCATACCAGCTCCTTTAATTCCAAGCTTGACAAGAGACTCGGCACATCCAATGGAGTCCAGAGCCTTTTCTATGTTAACGTAGTTAGTAGACGACAACAGGGCCTCACCTCTAAAGTTGCAGCATGGATGGTTATTGCTCGCGAGGCTTCTCCTTTGCTTGTCGTTTCTTCAACGATGATAATATCACGACAACCACGTTTAACGAGAGAGATAGCAGCAGAAAGGCCAGTAGGGCCTGCGCCGACTATCAAAATACTTGTTTTCAGGGATGCCATGGTAATGGTTTACAATGTATCGAACTCTGAAACTATATCGGCATGAGTAAACAATAGCCAACAATCCTGCATAACATAGATTAGCTTTGTGGCGCTTATCACTCTCAGTTTGGCATCGCGCTCAGATTCGACTCTTATCCTCAAAATCATGGCAGACACCCACCAACAACCTGATGAAAGATTCCTGGCAGATCGCGCTGCTCCTCTTTGTGGCATGAATATCGCCAAGTCTTTCGGGCAACTCAGGTACTTTCGCTTCTCAAAAAGCTAGATATCACCTTTAACCGATCATCAGCTCTCAGGAGAAAAAATATGCCCATTACTTAAATCAAGCATCGTGGGCGGGAGCTCGAATCATTCAAGGTTCATCTATTCAACAATATAAACGTTCCTTCTCAACTCGAAGCGTCTCCAGAACAGTGGACACCTCAAGCATCAGCTTTGTATGATCTTCTGATCTTGACATTTAGTACACCGAATGGCACACTTGCAGACCTTACAGCTTTTCAGCAGCGAGCGGATGTCTCAGATACAGAATGGGACGATTTACTGCAGTATACGACCCAAGTGAGCATAGTTGACGATCTCATGTTTTTTCTTTCCTCACTTAAATATAGGCGTTGAGCAACCTTGTGAACTACAAAACCTTTGGCTTCACCAAAATATTACCCCGGATCTCCGCTGATAAGTTTGAGGCTGTCATTAAGTGCTCCGCAAATTCCGACAAGGCATTCCTCTTGTGGAAAGACGTAGGTTTCGATCATATCTTAGTTCACTCTCGATGATATAATATTACACCAGCTGAAGGAGCATATGTACGCTGCAACCCCTGAACCGAGCCTTTTCATCGGCAAGAGAATCCTCGGACATGTCTCCAACTACTACCTTGGACAACCCATTACTGATGATGAGGTTGCTTCTGTCCAGACAGCAGCGGAGAAGCTGGGTATTGACATTTTGAACACCCGGTACGGACAGCAAATATTGACAGCATATTACCGATTCATAATCATTTCATCAGCGTTTTAAAGCAGAGCGAAGATGAATTTACACTTTTAATTGCCTCGGCACACGAACAAACTCCCGCGACTCATGTTATTGACCATAATTCTGCGAAAGCTACTTTGAAAGTGGCGTATGGAGACTTTGCGGACCCCTTGCGTAAAGTTAACGATGCGCTTCAAAAGGCATTTAAATTCTATATTATCATGGCCTAGGCTTTATAATCGTTTATCCATATAGGCAGAGGTATATGCGGCAAACGAGAACCAGAAAGCCATGATTCGGGGTTATATAAAATCGTACGAATATGAGCAGCTCCACAAACGATCACTAATCCTTCAATTATAGTTTTGAGACTGGTTCGATAAAGAATCACAAAGACGCATCGAAGCACTGGGTACGGGACGTTGGACCTGTAGTAGAGTCCTATATTGGGGTGCGTGTCAATCCTATATTCAAAACGGGTTTAACACCTGCGTCAGTTTGTGGAAACATATGTTGATCCCTATGGCGGCCGTGCTGAGTGGGAAGGTGAATAACAACGACGTACCCCAGTTCGTACCCTAGTTTGTATATATTGATACTCCGTGCCAGGCTTTACTGCAATCGTCAACAAGCAGCTCAGTGCCAAATATGAAAAACTGGTCAATAACGCCCCCGAGCTTATTAAGAGTCTTCCATGGGGTCCAGATTTTGAGGTTGATGTGTTCAGGAAGCCGGATTTTACTGCGCTTGAGGTGGTTTCGTTTGCGACTGGTGGTACGTCTTAACGATCCAAGGCATATCAGAGTTCTAAGGCTGTCTCTTGAGGTATTCCTGCTGGTATAAACGTGAGTTCAAAATTGCAACGACCAAAAACGACTCACAATTGCACCCACCTAGATTCCTGTAGGTCGCATGTATACCATAAGCGATTATCACTAAAACGGGGATAGAACTATTATGACATTCGGGAATCAACCGGTTTTAAAAACGTCTCCTTAGCGGTGAGTCGCGTAAGCGCTTTTCTCCTTCAGACTCAACTTCGTGGGTCTGTTTAGAACATCCTTGCCGCTAAAGCACCTAGTTCGTCGTGAGTCAGTTTTCATGAGAGGCACAACTTATGTCTTGCCAGATGAAGAGTTGACATTCATCCACCCTGATGACGTTCAACTATATAATTCATGGGATAGTCGGGCTTTCGAACTTCAAGTTGCCAATCACGAACTACTCGGACATGGCTCTGGCAAGTTATTCGAGGAACAAGCTGACGGGTCAAGGAATTTTGACCCCGAGAAGGTTGTCTCTCCATATAATGCGGAACACACACCACAACTAACGCCTCTTCGGTGCTAGATAATCAACCCTCTTACAGGAAAACCAATGTAGGTCACATTGGTACACACATCTATATTGGGAACCACCCATCAATCTCAAACAAGATCATCATGGTACAAGCCTGGCCAGACCCCTGGTTCAGTCCTTGGAGAGGTATCGTCCTCGATGGAGGAGTGTAGGGCGGAAACTGTCGCGTTATTTTGTGTGTCCGTTTTCACTTTGTCTCTACTCGCGCCGCTTAGCCTAACCCTCAGTGGTTGGAAATTTGGACATCCTGAAAATCTTCAATGTTGAGCTTGCAAACTTGTTATTATCAAATCAAATTACCACCTTGACTTGTAGTACACGAATCCCCAAGATATTCAGGACATTCAACATGCTACTTTCTTGTTAATGGCGCGAGCTGGCCTCAGGGCGCTTGAATTCTATGACCCTACGACGCAGAAGCACGGACAGGCGCATATGCAAGCGCGGTAAGCCTGATCTCCCCGTTCCTTAAGACGCCTTCATCTTACAACCCGGTCAAGTCTTGGCATTACCCAACATCTTATCAACTCAGGGATCGCGCACCTTGAGGAAGTGCGCAATGTTGATGGCAAGCTAGAGAATCTTTTCATTCGAGTATGTATACCACTCTTTGTTTCTACCATAATCAAAATACGGCCTGGTTTCTTGTTAGGTTGATCGCGAGAAGGTCATATCAGAAGGCAAAGATGCAGTTGGAAAGCTCCTTGTCAACTTACAGGTCCTTAAGAGTACAGCCGATGGTGCTGGTTCACGAAAATTCTACAACGAGCTCACCAAACCTCTTCCTGGTTGGGAAGGCGAGATTCGCAACATAGTTCTGAAAAAGAAATTGGTACGTCTTGTCCAGTTCCATCAACCTGGTCTTGGTCACAGGTTTGTTGTAAAGCCACGCAAGATTTTCGTCCAACCAAATACCGAAATTGTTAATGATGAGGTGGTTCTCAAAGAGTACCCACTCACGTGTGCGGGTGTAATCGAGAGTTACATCGAGCGGAGACTATAATCACTAAACATGTACATAAGCCTTTGGATCACGTCAATGTAATGAGTTGGCAATAATAACACAAGTGATTAGTCTACTGAGCTATACGAGAGTAGATGGTTGTTAATTAGGTTGTTTCGCGAACGAGGCCTACAACTACTGTGACACTGTGAAGATGAGCTGAATTTTGTTGCCTACAGTTCGTTGATAAAACGTACTCGTCAGGTTTCTGCAGAGGTCGTGTTAGTGGTTGGAGCTGGTAGTCAGATACAACGTACCCCTCCCCGAAAGAACATTCCGTGCCTTGCAGCTTCCCCTGAGGAACATAAATAAACGGAGCGTAGGTCAGAAACATGTCTACACACTTTGAAATGGACTAATCCTTGATTTCTGTGTCATGCACTCTCTCGCGTATTCCACCATCCGATCGGCCATTGCCTGTACTTGGTCATCCTCTGACCCTCCCCGTCGCAATATTAATGAGCATATTGTTACAATCTCGGACGCAAAGACATTATCCGACAGTCCATCAGTCTAGAAAGTAACCAACATATGCCAAGCTCACATCGTGCGGAATTCACAGCGACGTACATATGCAATGACGATATCACCATCTCCAAGTTTGGTTTGAAAAATCTCTGCCTCGCTAGGCTTGTCTACGCAAGCACGGGGAAACTTTCGTGAGGGGTTCATGGGAAGTTTTGTTAGTTGTCTGTAAGGGGCGCTGAAGTTAGACGGTGCGTTAGTAAGATAGCCAAGTTCAACTTCGCACTTTGGGCAGTTAAAAAAGTGTGTTTGTGGTCGTTGTCTATGGAGTATTGAGTTTGACCTGATTATCATGAAGCCACTGTCGCCTAGGCTAGTGCGGGAAGGGGGATGGTCATGGTTCAGGTGTGAAAGCTAGTCTCGAGGGCGTACTTGGCAGACCGTAGAGTGCCAGAGGATGCGTTCATTGTGATGAGGCACGCGGTGCTCGAACCTGTCGTTGGTTGGGAAAAAAATGTCCGATCTGCGCAGTGGTAACTGACTGACCGGCTTGAACGAACTTGTCGCGTAACACCCCTCCATATGCCAAGTCAAGACACTCATGGGGTGTTAATTCCCAACCCTCAATTTCTTCACGTTCTTCATATTCCAAAGTCGGGTCAATTTCTGGTTCACCAGCCCAAGCATCTCGCGAGTAGCGGTGCGCATGGAACATGAGGGATTGGGAAAATAACGACGGGTCGACGCCACTGCTAAGCCATCCCCCGACGCCATCTGCTACTCCGAATGACACACCCTGATAATTTATTTATGAGCTGATTGAGGTTGAATCAAAAGGAAGGCGCGACGTCGGGAACCTACAGAGTTGTTTCGCATCTAGGAAGTCAATAAGACTGTATGAAGAATTAAGCTGCGAGAGGCAGTACGCATACATTTTGAACGAAGAAGAAATCTTGACCGCTTTGGACAGTGTCGGTTGCTTTCGGCCATGCAAGAGTGCGATCTCGCCATGCGCCGACAGCGCTTTCGGTAGAAAACGGTACCTGCAATAATGGTTCTTCGGGTGCTTTTCCAGCCCAGCTTGCACCGATGTGAAATCTATATGGGCGTGCCGAGCCAGTTGAGAGGGTCCGGGCGACTAGTTTGTGCTTCCTGATGGTGTTGAGCCTGCGTATTATTGTTCGTGACATCACTAAATTTTGCGCGTCGCCAAAGGTATCAGCGGAGGACACTTTAGGAGGAGAGAAAACAAGATAAAGTAAATGGTTTGTAGCACAGCCTGTTGCTGGCAGCGCTCAAAGGAGTTCACAGTGGCGCGTACTTGCTCAAGGTATGATCATGATCACATGATGTTGTACATTAGACTCAAAAAGCTACTTGGTACTCCAACTTCCCCAATCAAACGCTTTTACGCCTGCTTTCGATGCGCGAGGCGGCTGGGGATATGACAGGTGATTTCCATCAAATACATGCTTGTCCTTGACTCTGTATTTCTTGCTAAGTGCGCTATCTTCTGTGTGCGGTGCCTGAAGGCCGACCCGCGTACTACTTTTGAACTTGTTCTTGGGTGTAGGCTCATGATTTATAAACGACGAAGACGCCATGCTGACTTTGCTGATGCCTGGACTTGGAACGGTGACCGTGCTTCTCTGATTTTTGATGTGACGATCATGCCCAGGAGGAAGTAAAGGAACCTCTAGCAACGAAATTGGTTTCAAGGGTTTGGTCAGGTCGACCGAAGAAGTAGAGTGCCTCCGAAACGGGTTTGTACTTCGTTCGAAGTAAGAGCGGGTGCATGTCGATGGGATCTGAGCATGTGTTCCATCAACAGTTGATGCCTCTGTTACATTATGCCTCAAAGCGTCCATGCGCGCTTGTCCAATCTGGAAACTCATGCGGGTACGGTCTACCATAGCGAACTCCTGGCTTCCCCTGTTCATTCGAACTCGAGAGTTTCGGTGCTCCTTTGGATCATTCATACCATAGATATCGAGTGTTTCCCACACAGGAGGTGTACGATAGAGTGCCAACTTGGCGTCATGGTGGTTCCAAGAAACATTCATTTTGTCAGCGTTGACACGAGCGTAATACTCTTCTGCATTATAGTTTTTCGCCGGATCATTCTTGGGAGGATGCAACTTCCGGTGGTAAAAGACTTCTGGACTTGATTCTGGAGTGTGGTGCAGTGAAGCGGAATGATTGGTATGGTGCCCAGTTTGAGAGTTTGTATCATTAGGTGGGGGCACTGAAGTAAGAGGATCTACCATTGGAGGGTTATCTCCTGCACCTTTACCGGTTTGCTCGTCATTGTCACCTATGTTTGCATAACAGCATCTGAACTTATCCCTTGCAATACCATCCATTGCTCCAGCAACAGACAAATCAAGCTGTTGTTGTCGTAAGGCAGTGAGCTCCTGTTGTCTCAAGTCGTCGTGCTTTATCCTCAACTCGCGGTGACGATTTGGTACAAAAACATAGAATTCTTGGGGCATATTGGTGGGTTTTTGAACTGTGGCAATGGGCTGATGAAAATCGTTGATGAGGATCTTGAATATGTTGCTGGAGGAGTAGAGATCTGGGCCTGGCAATATATCTATTGCAGCGGAAAGTGGTGACGGGTGAAAGAAAGCGAGGTTCGAGCTGGGTCGGAAGACACAATCGCTGGTCGGCCGGCAATTTGTTCCTCTAAGGTCTGTAATCAGAGATCGGTAAATTTGGCACGTCGTTACGCGTGTACACAGACCTACGACGGTGAGAAGAGGAAATCTAGAGAGGTACAAATGAACATTATTGTCTATATGTTGACAATTTCTGAGCCTAAGAATTCGAAGTGGCCAGGGCCCGCGACGGTGATTTTCAGCATCGGCTTTGAGGAGCGTGTCGGAAAGAGCTTTTATAGCGTAAGGCGTGAGTAAGGTCGCGCTCGCGTCGAATGCCGTGAGTAAATGTAGGTGTCTGAGTTGAAGTATGGATGAGTCTGTGAGCTGGGGGCAGGCGGGAAGGTCGAGAATGGTAATCAGAGACAGTTGTGGGGTCGACGGAACGCGCTGAAGCTGAGGCAGATGGTTGTGTGTAAAGGGTAGAGTGATGGTATGGAGCTCGCTGGGAAGATTATCGTATATTTTGACTAGAGCAAGCCACAAACGGGGCTCTATGTTGTCTACAACGTCCGAGAGATGGGGGCCATAGTTAAGCCTAACGTGCAGACAATCGAAGTCGTCTTCAATGTGCTGAATGCAAATCGAAGACAGCGACGGGATGAAAGGCATGGAGCATACTGATCACGTAATCATATTTTGTCATCATCTTGTCTTCACAACAGCCCAAGTTTCCCACGGCATCAATCTTCGCTCGTTCACCCACTACATTCACTCATTCCTTCTTTACACTCATGGCCCACACAGGCGGCTACGGCTTGCCACACGATCCACGTAACAATCCTTTCGCTCAACGCAGGCAATATGACTTGGAATCGGACAATACTGACCACTATGGCAACCCAAACTCCAGCACCACTCGTCTAACGGCCAGTCAAGCATATCACGAACAGCAACATGGCTCTGGTATCTATTCTTTTTTAATTTTTTTTATTCAAAGACGATAACCTCTTCTTAGCGTCCGAGTCTGACTTTGGCCGCCGCTATACCTCTTCCGTCGACTCACATGCTAGCGTGCCCAGCATATCCCCCTTTGCCGACCCTGGAGCTGGCTCCAATGATCCTTACCCTGCATGGAGCGCTGAAAAGCAAATCCCTATGTCAACTGAAGAAATAGAGGATATTTTTCTTGATCTAACTCAAAAGTTTGGCTTTCAACGCGACTCTATGAGAAACATGGTAAGTGATGTTTTACTTGTTTGCTCGACTCTCTCTTACTTTATCATAGTTCGATTTTACAATGCATCTTCTTGATTCTCGTGCTTCTCGTATGACTCCAAACCAAGCCCTGCTTACTCTTCATGCCGACTACATTGGTGGCCAGCACGCCAACTACCGCAAGTGGTATTTTGCTGCTCAGCTCAATCTCGACGACGCAGTTGGTCAGTCTCAGAATCCTGGTTTGCAACGTCTAAAGAGCGTCAAAGGACCGAAAACCGCTGGATCAAAATCCCTTGACAGCGCCCTCAATAGATGGCGGAATGCGATGAACAATATGAGCCAATATGACCGTCTCAGGCAGATTGCATTATACCTTCTGTGCTGGGGTGAGGCCGGGAATGTTCGCTTCGTTCCGGAGTGCTTGTGTTTCATCTTCAAGTGCGCCGACGACTATTATCGTAGTCCCGAGTGTCAGAATCGCATCGAACCTGTTCCAGAAGGCTTATATCTGAACACCGTTATCAAGCCACTTTATAATTTTATGCGTGATCAAGGTTATGAAGTTCAAGATGGCAAATTCGTCAGGAAAGAGAAGGACCATGACCAGATCATTGGTTATGACGATATTAACCAGCTTTTTTGGTACCCCGAGGGTTTGGCTAAGATTGTGCTTTCTGACAACGTTCGTCGTTTACTTTGTTTTGAACGCCCATTTTCAATTTTTCCCCCCCTCTTAGACAAGCCTTGTGGCTTCCCCTCCAGCTCAACGGTTCATGAAGTTCAGCCGAGTGGACTGGAACCGCACTTTCTTTAAGACTTATTTCGAGAAGCGCTCAACGGCTCACCTTCTTGTCAACTTCAACCGCATCTGGATTCTTCACATATCCGTCTACTACTTCTACACTGCGTTCAACTCACCAAAAGTTTATGCTCCCCGAAATAAAGCTAACCCATCTGCATCCATGACTTGGTCGGCCGTCGCTTTGGGAGGTGCCGTTTCCACCATCATCATGTTGCTCGCCACTATTGCAGAGTTCTTATATATTCCGACTACCTGGAATAACGCTTCACACTTGACCACTCGTTTTATTTTCTTGCTTGTTATCCTCGCACTCACCGCTGGGCCCACCTTTTACGTTGCCATGGTTGACGGACGACCCACGACATCTCAAGTCCCGCTTATCATTGGTATTGTACAATTCTTCATTTCCGTCGTTGTCACTCTCGCCTTTGGTATTATTCCGTCTGGGCGTATGTTCGGAGACCGCGTCGCTGGAAAAGCTCGCAAATATATGGCTTCGCAAACCTTTACGGCGTCATATCCTTCTCTTCCAAAATCTGCGCGTACTGCATCAATATTTCTTTGGCTCCTTATTTTTGGCTGTAAATTCACAGAGTCGTACTTCTTCCTTACCTCATCCTTCAGTAGTCCCATCGCTGTTATGGCACGCACCAAGGTTCAGGGGTGTGGTGATAAGATTTTCGGCAGCATTTTCTGCTCAAATCATGTTCCATTCACCCTCGCAATCATGTACGTCATGGACCTGGTGCTGTTCTTCTTGGACACATACCTCTGGTACATTATCTGGATTGTTATCTTCAGTATCGGACGCTCATTTGCTTTGGGATTGTCTATCTGGACACCATGGAAAGACATTTATACTCGATTACCGAAGCGAATCTACGCCAAGCTGTTAGCAACTGCGGAGATGGAGATTAAATACAAGCCAAAGGTGACGTGATTACATCGGGATGTGTCTTCACAACTAATATGACCTTTGATACAGGTCTTGGTCTCCCAAATTTGGAATGCAATCATCATCTCGATGTACAGAGAACACCTGCTCTCCATTGACCACGTTCAGCGTTTGCTTTATCACCAAGTAGACGGTCAGAACGGAACTCGAACACTTCGTGCCCCTCCCTTTTTCACCAATCAGGATGGACCTGGATACAAAAACAATTTTTTCCCATCAGGTGGTGAAGCCGAGCGACGTATCTCCTTTTTCGCTTCGTCTCTAACCACCTCTTTTCCTGAACCATTACCCGTCGACACCATGCCAACCTTCACTGTTCTCGTACCACATTATTCCGAGAAGATTTTGCTCAGTTTGCGAGAGATTATTCGCGAAGAAGACCAGAATACCCGTGTTACTCTTCTGGAATATCTAAAGCAACTCCATCCTGTTGAGTGGGATAATTTCGTCAAGGACACCAAGATATTAGCGGAAGAAAATGACGCCATGGACGGGAGCGCCAGTTCGCCAAACGAGAAGAAGATCGACGATCTCCCTTTCTATTGTATCGGTTTTAAAACTTCGTCTCCGGAATACACTCTTCGCACGCGTATCTGGGCGTCTTTGCGTGCACAAACTTTATATCGTACAGTGTCGGGTATGATGAACTATTCAAAGGCAATCAAGCTTCTCTATCGTGTTGAGAATCCAGACATTGTACAAGCATTTGGAGGAAACACCGAGCGGTTGGAGCGTGAGCTCGAGAAGATGGCGCGTCGGAAATTCAAGTTTACCATTTCCATGCAGCGGTTCTCAAAATTCAACAAAGAGGAACAGGAGAATGCGGAATTCCTTCTCCGTGCCTACCCTGACCTTCAGATCGCTTATCTGGACGAAGAGCCCGGTGCCAGGGGAAATGAAGCGAGACTATTTTCGGCAGTCATCGATGGTCATTCGGAGATTGACGAGAAGACTGGGAAAAGGAAACCGAAGTTCCGAGTTGAGCTACCCGGAAATCCTATCCTAGGAGATGGCAAGTCGGATAATCAGAACCACGCAATTATTTTTTATCGTGGAGAATACCTTCAGCTCATTGACGCCAACCAAGATAATTACCTTGAGGAGTGTTTGAAGATACGCAACATACTCGGCGAGTTTGAAGAGTATTCGATATCGAGTCAAAGTCCGTACGCACAATGGGGCCACAAGGAATTTCAACGCTCACCAGTTGCTATCGTTGGGACACGCGAGTATATCTTTTCGGAAAACATTGGTGTTCTTGGTGATATCGCTGCGGGAAAGGAACAAACGTTTGGGACGATGACTGCGCGTGCACTAGCGTGGATTGGTGGGAAGCTGCACTATGGCCACCCAGATTTTTTGAACGCAACTTTCATGAACACTCGCGGAGGTGTATCAAAGGCACAAAAGGGCCTTCATCTTAATGAAGATATCTTTGCTGGTATGAACGCATTTGGTCGAGGGGGACGTATCAAACATTCCGAGTATTACCAATGTGGCAAAGGTCGCGACCTTGGATTTGGCACGATCCTGAACTTCCAAACGAAGATCGGAACGGGAATGGGTGAACAGATGCTCAGTCGAGAATACTACTATCTAGGCACACAATTGCCGCTTGATCGTTTTCTAACCTTCTACTACGGCCATCCAGGGTTCCATATCAACAACATTCTTGTTATCTATTCCATCCAGGTTTTTATGATCACTTGTAAACGTTTGACTTACTGTTCCGCCAACCCCCATCTAACATGGATTTTAGTGTTGTTTATAGGGACATTAAACAAGCAGTTAGTAATCTGTCGAGTGGATGCTCAGGGCAATGTCATTGGCGGGCAACCAGGCTGCTACAACCTCATCCCTGTATTCGACTGGATAAGGCGCTGCATCATTTCCATCTTTCTAGTTTTCTTCATCGCTTTCCTACCACTGTTCTTGCAAGGTCGGTATTTTTGAACTTTGTGATATATTAGCTAATCTGCTTCAGAACTCGTTGAACGCGGAACTGGCAAAGCGTTGCTTCGCCTCGCCAAACATTTCCTCTCTCTCTCGCCCATTTTCGAAGTGTTCTCAACGCAAATATATTCCCAGGCCATCCTTAGTAATTTGACATTCGGCGGCGCTCGCTACATTGCAACAGGTCGCGGTTTTGCGACGACCCGTATCAACTTCAGCATTCTGTACTCAAGGTTCGCTGGACCCAGTATCTATCTAGGGATGAGAAACCTTCTCCTTCTTTTGTACGCCACAATCGTCATCTGGATCCCACATCTTATCTACTTCTGGCTGTCCGTTCTGTCGCTCTGTATAGCTCCTTTCATATTCAATCCCCATCAGTTCTCCTACGCCGACTTTATCATTGACTATCGCGAATTCTTACGTTGGATGTCCAGAGGCAATTCTAGAACAAAAGCCAGTAGTTGGTACGGTTACTGTCGCCTTTCGCGCACCATGATCACTGGATTCAAGAAGAAAAAACTTGGGCATCCTTCAGAGAAACTCTCCAGTGATGTCCCTCGAGCCACTTGGCGAACAGTCATATTTTCGGAGATCCTCTGGCCAGTATTCGTTGCGGCCCTGTTCATCATTGCTTACATGTTCGTGAAGTCGTTTCCCGATAAGAATGGTAACCTTCCTCCCCCTCCGCTTATTCGTATCGCTGTCATTGCCATTGGACCTGTGGTTTGGAATGCTGCAGTTTTGATCAGTCTATTTTTTGTCGCCCTCTTTTTGGGTCCAATGATGGAGTCTTGGATGAAATTTGGGTCCGTAATGGCGACACTCGCACATATGTTATGCTTGGTTGGCTTAGTGGCGTTTTTTGAGTTCTTCGTGCGTACTGCTTCGTTTCACTCTATAGTTGGAAATGACACATTCGACAGTGGTTCCTTGAACTTTGGGATGCGTCACATGCCGTCTTGGGCGTTATTGCCATCATTGCTATACAACGAGCCATTCAAAAGATTTTAATTGCGGTTTTCTTGACTCGCGAGTACAAACACGACGAGACCAACCGTGCTTGGTGGACTGGGAAGTGGTATGGGAGAGGCTTGGGAACTTCTGCTATGTCCCAGCCCGCCCGGGAGTTCATTGTTAAGATCGTTGAGATGTCCTTATGGGGTTCTGACTTCCTACTTGCACATATCCTTCTAATCATTTTGACGCCACCGATATTGGTGCCATACATCAATCGACTGCATTCAACAATGTTGTGTAAGTTCGCATGCAAGGTTATGAACTCAATAATTCTGTTAACTCGATTGCTGCAGTTTGGCTTCGCCCATCGAAACAAATTCGTGCACCTTTGTTCTCTACAAAGCAAAAGAGGCAAAGACGATGGATTGTTCGCTCAAACTTTTTTGTATCTTGTAGTAATCAATACTAATCTTGTCGCCAGGTCATCAAATACACCGTCGTTTATGTTCTAGTGGTCGCTCTTCTAGCGGCATTGATCGTCTTGCGTATGTTTTAGCACCTGTTCAAGAGAATTTCGACCAACTAAAACCTGTCTTAGCTGCTGTCTTCCGGAACCAAATCAATATCGACACCTTTGATTGTTCGATTTGCAAGAGTATCTAATGATCTAACATTATTCGATATCACCACGGCGCATTCATTTATATATACCTGACTCGGATTGGCAGCTGTTACTGTAGAGTTCATCCTAGCCATCTTCATTTTCTGTACTACTATAATTATTACAGACGCACTGGATATAATACTTGGATTACGGAGAGCTTGTGATCACGTGTTCTGTAACTAACATAGTTGCACTTCGAATCCAGTATGGATTACTTTTCAAAGTTTCTCCGGACGACAAACCCAGCCCCAAAACATCCACAGGTGGACTACTTGCAAGAATTTCAAAAATCTTGGGGTATAATACAGGTTAGTTTCCAACGACAATATCTACCAGCACAGGAATGAAGAATACCGCAGGATACTTTACTACATCCAGATGAGCGTCAGCTCTCAAAGGGAATCAAGTCCACCAGTGTCCCCGCTCGTCTGCAATCATTGGTTGATGCTTTGGTATGGGAATCAACAAGAACAGAAGAAGGGTACGTCTGTTTCACTTTCCCAACCATGTCTTGAACATTCACGACACTCAGGGGAACGGGCGCATGTTTGGAATACCTCTTGAAGAATGGTGCACGTACTTGATATATGTCTAAGAATTAATCTGATATCCATCCAAGATGTGTTGGGGACCCTTGTTCGTCTTAGCGAGAGCGATCTTCCGTCGGGGATTCAAGCAGAAGTGCTTCGTGCTGTTCAAAACATGGTTGTGCTAATGGACGAGCAGTTCCTCGTTCACTCTGCGGTACACAGGGCAGTTCTTCGGCTACTTCGTAATTGTGCGGGAGATGATTTACAAGAACAATTGGATGGTCATAAGATACTAGGTGCGGCACGCAACTCTGTGCGGAGCCGACCATCTGTATACGAAGAAGATTGTACGCGACTACTCAAGTGTCTGGTGTCAACGGCAGCTAACATCGAGTTGGCTAGTGGTGAATCTTCTTTGTATCCTATGCAGCCGCATCCGGACATACCGTGAACTGCTCATGATATTCTTCCATGATAAACACTGGTACCAATCCGAGCCACTATTCTCCGTAGAGGAACTAGAAGAGGAGGACGAGGACGAGGACGAGGACGAAGAGAGAGAGGAAGTAATTCCACCCCAACAACTCAATCGTGGCCCTTCTCCAACACCCTCTCAGGCCACCGTCAAATTAGCCCATGGACCTTCGGGCAATAGGAAGATTGAATACGAATTTTTGTTATTCAATTATCTGTTGCGATTTGTTCATCGTGAAGGCCAAATTGGTGACTTAGCACGGGCGGGTTTACTGTTCCTAATGGATGTAGCCATGTCGCCTGGGGACCCCCGACCAGAAACAGCTGAGAACGCATCTCCTGATCCAGTGCAAGACGCTGCGCTGGCTCTTGCGGAGTACATCCTTGATGGTGACTTCTCAGAAGTCCTCGGTGCAGGGCTAGGCGCTGTCTACTCTCTTCTTCCCTCCAAGCTTGTTTTTCACCCAGTTTCGACCACGCCGTCGTCAGGAGCTAGTATCCCAGCCAATGGGTTCGTGCCTGATACGGTCGAAGAAAGGGAGAAGTTGGAGCTTGCAAAGGAAAGGTCCCGGGCTATGGGCATAGAAGATGCACTCAATCCGGATTTCAAAGCACGGTTAGATCATTTTCTCAAGTTACTCGAGTTTTTGCAGGACGTGCTACGAAGAAATGATGCCTCCGAATCTGTCGACGCATCCGCATTAGTTGGATCGGCTATCAGTCAATCCATTGTTGATGCAGTGCGTCTCATCTTTCTGGAGAATGTCTTGTACCCGTCCATCCTGGAGTGCTCAGACATCGATGGAAGTGCTATTGCTGTCATGTCTTATATTGAGATCATGATACGGACGCTTCGCCCAGGACGGTTGGCCGATACCCTTGTCAATTTTCTTCTCAGTGAGGATAATGACGAAGTCCGCCAAAGACAAAAACTGTCTTCCGTGCTGACATTGGGCGATGTATCTGCGGAGCAGAACAGATCTTCCGATAAGCTAAAACGGAGGAAAAGTAGCGCCATGGCCCTGCTCGAGATGGAAGCACCTACATCAAGGAAACAGTCTGATTATTTTACATCCATGGGCCGCTACACTCTCCGAGACTTGCTACTTTCAAATCTCAAATCTAGTTCACAACCCTCAATAACGTCCGCTCTCCAGCTGCTTCAGTCCATGCTCTTGTATCATCCACAGCTTACCATAGAGCGATTATTGATCGTCACGCCAGATCCTATGGCCACGAGCTTTCCATACCCATCTACTATCACTCTTCTAACGGAGAATGAAGGGGCACCGATTCCATCCGATGGCGGCGTTGAATTCAGATATTATGGAGCGCAGAAGGACACGCTAATAAACCCTCTTAGAGCGACCTCCCAATTCCTCCAACCAGAAACTACATATACAACCCATGAACGGGAAATGGGGCTTTATCTTGCATTAGTTTCCCGTGTTGACCCCTCTCACGACAACGGCACTTTCAGTACAGGATATGAGCACTATTTGAGCGATGCTCTCGTTTCTATTCAAAGCCAACCCTCCTATCAACTGACGGAAGACGATCTCAACGATAAGAGGGCCAGACACAAGGCAAAACATCGGTTAAATGTCAACGACCCTGTTATTTCACTCATTCTGGAGGCTTTGAGAAGATTCTTTTCTAACACCCCTGAATTTAACATTGCGTTGACTGGAACAGTCGCCACACTTGCTATCCATCCTGATCGCTCGCTATCTGGATGGTTGACCTTCGGCCCAAGCAAACGGTCTAATCACGGTGACGTTTCTAACGCTGAGGAAACCATGCCCGAGAACGGTGATGGAGATGATCGCTCGATTGACTGCGATATAGAAGTCAAGCTCAGCGCCGATACAAATTTCCTCCCGGCTTCTAATATGGATGAGGAATCCCAACCAGTGATCCACGCCGTTTTCCATGGCCTTGTTACACAGTTAGAGCGGTATCGAGCTGCAATTGAGAAGTTCGACAAATATCTCGTCGAGCGGAGGCAAGGTTTGCTTTTCTCCGAAAACATGACAGATGCGCTGAATATTACGCTGGATCTAATTGACGAGCCTAGCGTTGTTGCACCAGAACCCCCTACTCCGTCAAAACCGAAGTCCAAACCATCTGCTACTAGTTCCTTGGTTTCATTTTTAACACCCAAAAAAAACAAAAATCCACCAGCGTCCACGCTCGCAACGCCCCCATCGCAGCATGAGCGTACGAAGAGTATGACTAGCCCATTTGGTCGTCACTATCAAGACACAGGGTCGATCGTTGTCGAGCCGTTCATCGCACCTATTCCAATTTCAAGTCCTTGGAAACCAACCAAGTCGACCGAGTGGAGCGGAGAAGAAGAGGATGTGTTTACGTCTTCTGGGTGGGCCGAAGGTTCGTCAAAAGTGCCAGCAGCAGAGGAAGAACCTCAGGGAACATCAACGAAACCAGAAAGCGTAACACTTTCGCAGCTACTGGATAACGTCGTAATTTTGGAGGAGAGTATCAAAGAGCTCGTTGCCATTATTCAAGCACGGAGAAGCTTGGGTATAGATTCACTGCGCTATCTTTGACTATACAATGCGAAAACATATATATTGAACAGGAGGGGGAATGGAAAGTGTACAACTGCAAGAATTGTATAAATTATTACATTGACTGGAAGCCACGCATTCACTGTGTATTAGTAGTAACTTCATTTCACCTTTCTTCTGCTTTTACCCGCTTTATGTTGTGGTCCAGACGCCTTTTCATTGTCTCCAAACAACTTGGCCTGCAATCTTCCAAATTCTTCGTCATCGATTTGTGGCATTTGTGCTAATCCTTTCTGCGATTTTTTTGCAGGTCCGTCTTCCTCAATTTCCATCTGTCGCCTTTTCTTCCCCTTTCCAGAACCCTTGCTTGGGGGCTCTGCATACTTGGCAGCAAGATTATCAAAAAAGCCATCCAGATTCTTCTTTTTCTTCAAAATCAGAGCTTGAAGCGCAGAATGATCCTCTTCGTCTGCATCGTCCCCCTGTCGTCCCCCTCCTTTACTCCTCCGTTCGCCTTTTCTACCACCTCCGTAGAATTCATCCCAGACGCCCAACTCTTGAGCAAGCTGTTCGGCTTCCTGAGCTTCCTTCTCGCCCTGCTTTTTTCGAACAAGCTTCGCTTTCTCGTCTTTCGTGCTCGCCTCCCAGGCGTCAAATGTGGGAAGTATGCCCTCGACAATCAGTTTGGACAGGATGACAATGAAACGTGCCTCGTCCTCGTACGTCGAATGAGGAATGTGATCCATAATATTGCTCAAAACACCGTTAGTATTGATGTATGCCATCTTGAGATCCTCGATTTCTTCGGCGGAACCTTAAAACCGTTATCATCAAGATAATGTCTCTATAAAATGAGCAAACTCACGTTGATACTCCTCTTTCATCTCGTCGAGCTTGCCACTTGTGACACGTTGAAACATACCCTCGAAGTATGCCTCCCACCCATCCTCTCCGGCTGCGAGCTCGAAACCCTGATCTGTTTCACCAGTCTTGTCGTATCTTAGTCTTTTTTTTTCGTCACTAAGTATTGCATATGCAAAACCAATCTGCTGGAATTTCATGGAAACTTCAGCCTTGGTAGCCACATTAGCCGTCGCGTGTTTATCGGGATGGTACAGAAGGGCGAGACGTCGATATGCTTTCCTGATATTCTCGGTTTTCGCGTCTCTAGGCACCGTTAAAACACCGTACAGGTCGACGGATTCTTGACTAGGGAAAAACTGGGAGATAGGATCCTCGTCTTGCTGCTGCATGATGGCAAAGGATTCTAAGACGCGTTAATCACGTGACATCGTGTTTCAATTAAGTAATTAAATAATTATTAGCCAAACGCTCCAACTGTGGCCCATAGATGTGCAGCTTCGCATCCCAAATTTTAAACCACGCAAATGCGAACACAATGCCATATGTCATGCCAGCCACAACCTGCGTCCATGTATGGTGGCCAAGCCATATTCGCGATCCCACAACTGTGCCAGCACAAGGTAAAAACAAAAGCGGAATAACAAGCCGGAAACCCGTGACTGGGGGAAAAGAGTCATGAAGTGGGAGGTAAAGGCAGGCGAGGGAGATATATGTTGCGTAATAGCTGATGGTAGCCGAGTGAGTACTGGGCATACTAGTTGTCGGACGAGTCTCAGTGGAAATATAAGGTATCCGAGCGGGCACACACCCATAAGTGGCTTTTTGTCGTGCGACTTGGTTTAATGGACGTGGCTGTCGGATCGAAAGTTTCAGAATTTTGACAGTAAAGGAACATGCTACAGCTCCCGCAGCGAAATACGCGATCCCTGCAGAGCGAGTAAGAATTATCGTACTTCCCGTCAAAGCAGTTATCAACAAATTCGTCTAGTTCGGACATGACTCTGACATGAGTAAACAGATGAAGAGGTTTAGGACATACATGATCAAGAAGTGTAAGCCACTTTGAGCGATACCTTTGAACCATTACTGTTGTGGTCGTACGGCAAGGTAAACTAAGGATAACAACTTGCTACTTATTTGATCGCACGCTGACGAAACATGCGAGGACATCAGTACCACGATATGTGAGGTCTATTTAATAGGATATCAGCGTGGTAGATACAATAATCGCATAGTCGGCACTAATAAATAAGTGTAGAGTAGTAGTTTGTCCCATGTTCACTCAATAGAAATCCGCTGTGTCACGGGAGCTCCACCAAAGTAGGATGACTGTCGCTGGCTCATCTCATTCGGGGAAGACTCATTTGCAGCGTACCTTGGTGTTGTCGGTGTAGCTACAGGAAAGATCATTAGTATGGATTACGGTCATGGAAAATAGTCAGATACACACCGTTGACCTTGGACGTTTCCAGCCCTCTGTCAAAGTCGGCGAAGCAACGAAGACCAACCGCAAACGTGGCGAATAAAAGTAAAAAGGCGACGATGGCTTGATAAACATGTTAAACACATGTTTGCTATGAGAAAAAATCATACATACTAAAAGTTGTCAAAGTTGCTCGGGTAGTTTCGTATTGTAACCGAGTAGACGGCTGGTAGAAACGAACTAGCTTGTATACTAAGCGACGTTGAGCAGTTTATATCTGACAGTATTCTCTTCCACTCACAGACTGATAAAAATTGGAATGAGTGATAACTTGGAGGTGAACAGAAACTTGAAAAAGCTTACAGTAGCTCAAAGCAGCGAGCATCATAACGAGAGAGATTGACATGATCCTTATTACCAGTCAAAGGTTAATATTTGTACGTTGGGAAAGAACAGGGCGTAAATGTACCACTTGATTTCACGCTGGACTGCAATCCCACAGAGCACCAAAAGTACAAGTACGACGGGAATAGCCGCAATCGTGACACCAAATTCAGCAGAGTCTTTCTGAAGAACAAGAATAAGGAGCTACAAACGAGCTGTTAGTGAGATAGATTTTGATAAGGTAACATGCTACATTCACCTGCATAGTGACCCCTGTAAATGCAAAGAAATCGAATTTAAGCAGGCATATCATAATCTGGTACCACTGATACATGGCTAGCTGACAATCAGGGGACAGAAAGATGGATAAGCGGGATGCCACTTACTTTTCATCTTCGGATTAGCGCCTACGACGTGGAAAATTGCCCAACTAAACGAGGTCAATTTAACGAAAACTGAACCGGGAATCACATACCCAAATTCTGCGTAGAGCTGCTTGATCCAAAATGACATCGCAAACCAAGATGCAGCAATCACACAAGGAGCAACAATCAAAAATGGTTGTACAGCCCTCCAGAGTGTTCCAGGTCCTCCGCAATCCTAAAACGGGAGTAAGTGAAATACATTACAATCGCATCAAGGACTCACACGATAGCTCTCCTGAACACTACAATTAGGGAGCCTAACCAGAGCCGTACGCGTTTGATGTACTTGAAGTGCGGCGAAAACCATAAGAGCTATGTGGAACACTGTACAGGGTAGCAGCTGATGAGCATTGATGACCGAAAAGATGGCACGAGGCAGTACTTAGAAGACCAAGCAGCTGAATGATATTCCTCAACCGTAAAGCATCGAATGCCATAAAAAGTTCAAAAATTCTGTTCAACTCTATCAGCAATCACTTTTGCGCTGGTCGAAGAGGTACAAACTCAGCGAGAGCAAAAAGTGCCAAGTAGCATGGCAGAGTCTACACGTAACATAAGCGGATTCGAGAATGGCGGAAACAAAGTGCTACCTTGTATCTCGGGTTCTCTAAATCAACTTTCACTTCGACCTTCAAATCTGTAAGTCTGGGAAGTATCACCTTAACAAGAGAACACGCACCATTCGAAAAGTGATCCCAACCATGACAAGTACTATAATCGCTTCTAAGATAACAAAGGGTTTAGACATAGTTACCGCGATTTCATGATATGAAACACTGACGGAGAGTCACTTTTAACGAATGAAAAAAAAAAGTGATCAACGAAAAACAGGGCACCACATGAATACAGCAAAGTTACCTGTAAAAATGAAGGCTCGTTGGGCCCGTGTGGCCAGTAGTGGTTCAACAGCCATGGCTCGCTATGGCGTCGGGGACAGAAAAAAAAAAACACGTCAAAGGTGAAGCGAGATGGAATGGGGTGAAGGAATGAACTGCAGCTTCTTCTTCAGGGCTGTACATGGCAGTTGCTGATGTCATCCTAATTTGGCTGAACATGCTATACTTGGTAAATTTGGAATCTGTCAATTACTCGCCTTTTAAGCTGTAACCACTAAACGCCTCGAGATGCCTCAAGATGAACTCGCAGAAATAGACGGCATTAAGCCGAACGTAATCCTTGTTGACGGAGAGCAAAAAGAAGTCAACTCAATGACAAGGTGCAGCTTACACCTACGTTTATCAACAACAACAACAACAAAAAACTCAACGTTATTCCACAAGCAACTCTGTGTACAAGGTTAAAAGAACGTTTGACCATTTCTATTGGTGAGCGATAGTGCCCTCAATAAAAATGTTTATATATATACTTAAACTCTGTGCTAGCACATGTCCTGTATGCGACAGTACAATCTCTTAATGCTGTTTTGCCTCTTGCTCATCCATACCAACCACAGGCCTGGAGAAATCAAGTATGTCAACCTTCAGAAGGAATTCTAGCTTTTTATAACGCGTCCTGATTTTATGCAATTAGAGTCGAGCTCCAGTGAACGCCCGTTCATGCAAACACCTCAAGTCGTTGTTGGGCGAAAAATATGAGGCAGCGAGAATCAAACTCAAGAACCCGAACGCGCCATCATCCAAAAGCTCTTCGAAGCCGTCTTCTGCAAGACCAGTAAAAACCACTCAGAAACGTAAGAAGGGCGACGAAAGCGATGAGGACGACAAAAATGCAAACGCGGCAAAAAGAGCAAAGAAGCCCACATCAAAACCCTCGTCGCGAGGGAAAGGAAAGAGTAAGGTTAATGACGGTGATGGTGGTGAGGACGACGACGACGACGACGACGAGGATAACAACACCAACACCGATAACGATTTACCGCCAACCAAAAAGGTCCCGGAGCTTCTTTTAGCAAATAAGTGGGATATCGAGACAGGCCTAGATCCTACTGGATGGTGGATATCTGAAAAGTTGGACGGCGTTAGGTGCAATCATTTGACAACGTGGCAGACGTCTGCTCACAATATCGACCCTCAGAACCTACTACGATGGCAAACAGTTGATCAGCCGCCTCGGAAACCCTTTCACTCCACCACAATGGTTCTTGGAAAGTCCGTCCTTATTTTCCAGTGTATGAGGTTGGCCATATTCTGAATTCAATGCATAGAGCTGCCCGAGGATGTGACTCTTGATGGGGAGCTCTTTGGTGGAAGGGGCGAGTTCCAGTCAACAGTTTCTGTCGTGAAAACCATAAATTCACCCCACTGGAAAAATATAACTTTTCAAGTACGTGACTGAACTTGATGTCGACTACTCCTCTGAATGAGTGGATAGATATTTGACGTGCCATCGAAAGGAGAAGATCCCTTCGAACAGAGAGTTGAATTTTTGAAAGGACTTTTTGGTCCTGGTGGCAGTCATGTGTCTAAGATAGTCAATGTCGTCGAGCACCAACAAGCCTTGAACAAGGAACACGTCCTTGATAAGCTTAAAGAGATTGAAAGTATGGGCGGAGAAGGTCTCATGCTACGAAAGCCCGCTTCGTATGTTGGCAACGTTTACTAATATGGACCTCGACTGACTGAGGTTATCCAAAACTTTTAATTTGTTCAGGCAGTACGAGGGGAGACGTTCAGGAACGTTGCTCAAAATCAAGGTCTGTGTCTCCAATCATTG
The DNA here is from genome assembly GCA_900068965.1 of Calocybe gambosa. Lineage (NCBI taxonomy): Eukaryota > Fungi > Basidiomycota > Agaricomycetes > Agaricales > Lyophyllaceae > Calocybe > Calocybe gambosa. The sequence goes on along the minus strand of CEMU01569747.1, from coordinate 104,410 downwards.
ACGCATCCAAGCTAATGAAAATTCCTAGACGTTCTACGACGCAGAAGCTATTGTTACCGGGTATATGCCTGGAAAGGGTAGGCACAAAGGTTCCACTGGTGCTCTCAAATGCAAGATGGAATCCGGCAAAGCTCGTATTGCAGTATCCTTATGTCATTCCCTGCTAATACCAAACACTCCTTAGGTTTTCCACGTCGGGTCTGGCTTGAGCGATAAGCAGCGTGACAAACCTCCGAAAGTCGGTGCGATTGTTACTTATCGCTTTCAAGAGTTGACAAGAGACGGCGTACCAAGGTGATGCTGTGTTCCATATAACACCAGTCACCCTAGCTGACACCCAAAAGATTCCCAACATTCCTTGGGGAGGCCGTAGATAAGAGTGAGCCTAAGGATGCCGAAATTCCCGAACACCGCAAAGTCAACGCGGCTCCCGACTCCTAGCTACGAACCAGAGTTTAATCTAAGCATCATTGTATGGTATGTTTATATATTGACCGCTTCTAGAGTACATGTGTGTGTGACAATTAATCAGCTCCTTTTTTCTTCTTCTCCTCTACGACCTCTACATTATCTGCAGGAATGCCTTTCAGGACACCTGCACCAGTCTCGATCATTTCCACTATTTCATCGCTGACATCACCTTGAACAACTATCTCATCTTGTCCTTGAAGATTTTTTGTTACGGATGACCCAGTGGCAAACTTGGATGAGAATTGTTTCGCCGCTTTCTTGAGATCGATGCCGAATGCCTCAAGGCCATGAATAGATGTGACGAATTTCCGTTTGTTTCTCTCTATTCGCTTGATCGTGACCTTTGGGGGGGGGAGGGGAAGGGAAATGTGATGAGAACATGTTTCAAGTCTTTTGTGCGCTCACCTGAGATGCCAGTTTCTTCTTTAGTGCAGCATCTGCTTTGGCTTCAGCTTTAGCTTCCTTTTTCGCGGTTTCCTTCTCCAACTTTGCCTGGGCTTCCAGACTCAGCGTACCGATTTTGGACGAGATGGCGTCTACATGTGTTGCCGGTCAAACACGTCTGATCGAAGCCATTATTATGCACTTGTTTCTGCACCTTCAGAGTAAAACTTGTCATAGAAACCGGGGTGTTCTTTTTGAAGCCACTCTTTGCACCGCGTCAGGCTTGAACCAAATTCGCAATATTCAATGGGAAATGAGCAGACTGTATATAATGGATTCGTAAGGACGAGATTGAGACGTATAAGATGATGGATATGGATAAACCTGAGCAATACAGAACTTGAACTGGTGGCACAGGATCTGGTGGAGGAGGTCCCTCTGCTTCTTCCACCGCAAGGGTAGGCGAAGCTGGCGTTTGGTTCTTCTTGGATGGCATGATGATAGAGATATAGAAATAGCACGTGATGTATATTATTTACAACGCCACAGTCACGTGGAATTTTTAGATACGGACAGCCATGCACACATATGCGATAGCCTATGCAAGCTGCATATAAACTATAAACAATAACATGTTTAGATAGGCATTAATAGTAGTCATTGTTGCCATAACAACCTATTCAGTTAATATGTGCAAAGCACGTAGTTCAGCTATGCAATTACATGTACCCCCTGCCTGAGGTGCAAATTAGTCTGTCGAAAATATTCTGCGCTTCCATTGTTGTCTACGTCCAAGGCTCCAAGACCGCACGATTACACGGCAACAACGTGATTAGCGTTTTCGGCGTATTATTTATCTTTTTACCAAAATGTGCCGCGCAAATATTTAGTGTTCGACGCTCGTTCTTTAAATGTCCTCAACAATGCACATTGCTATGCATGAATTTTGCATTAGAATTCCTCCCCAGTCTGAAGGCTGTCTGCCACGGCAGTAGCGACATACATCTCTTCCTCCCATAGCATTCTAATGTTTTTCTTCATCCACGGGAACCAAGTTGACTGGTTCAAATCTGATACTTTTTCCAACGACTTTATGGCCGATAATGCATTATGAACGGTCCGATTGCAGATGTGAAGCAAGGTACTCCTCCAGGCGTCTTCATTCTCCTGTGATATTTTATCCGCGATTCCTAGTAGAGTGGCAGACCAGGAATGCAAAAGTAGTTCCGCGTTGGATGGTATGGTGGATAATGATTCTGGGAAGAGATGGTAGAGTCGTAGGGCGACGATGACGCGAAATGAGGGATGTGCGGGTAGTGGTGAGAAATGAAGTGTCCAATCACTGAATGAAAAAATTAACAAACTCTAGATAGTGGGTTAATAGGCGTAAAGTACCCCCAATAGCCGTTATTGGTGAGGACGTCTTGCATCCACAGGCCGAGTTGACCTTTTGCGGCGAAGAGAGTCTCGAGTTGGTTCTGAATGTCGACCTCACCCTGAACATTCCCGGTGATTAATATTTCTTTGGATATTTCGTTGACAAAACCATAATCGACAAACAAGGTTCTGTTTGGATGAGGACCATACGTCAAGTAGACTTCGTCGCCTGGTTTGGGTGCAGAAGGAGGGGGCAGTATGGTGAAATTGTTTCCGAGTACTGATGGGCCGGTTTTGAATGAAAGTGGCTGGATGGGAGTGTGGTTTGCGAAATCCAAAATGGGGCAAAGAGTTATATTGTCCTTGTGTGAAATAGATGGTTCTACGCGATAGTAGAGAGATCGAGTATTGACTGAAGGAATGAGTGTCAAGGTTTCGACTTTTTGAAAGATGCGACACATACCGTTGAGCCAAGCCCACAAGTAGTCGGTTTTTTTTACACGAATGGGGGTTGATTTTGGGAGACGCAGCTACCGGGGTTACGATGAGGGGGAAAGATGGGAATGGGGATTTTAAATTGAGGGTACCAACCATATAAGATTGGAGGGCGAGCCAATCTTGATTAAAGCGATGAGCAAGGTTATGGAGATTACGGGTGACGGCAGGGGGTAGAGTGGGGAGGAGGAGTAGGGCAGCGGGGGTATGAATTGATGATAACCATGTTAATGGGTGGGCGTCGAATTGAGTTGGAAGGGTGGATATGTATGGACCAAAGATAGGATCGGGTGAGTTGCGGTGAAGAGAGAGATGAAGAGATATGAGTTGAATTGCCGTCAAACGGAGGTGAGCGTCGGTAGGATATAAAGCTAAAGAGGAGAGAGTCAGTTTGTTTACAAGAGCGCTGTTTGGAATTGAAAAAGACGAGGAGGAGGAGGAGGAGGAGGAGGCTGTTGTTGCAAAAAGACCGTAGCCAGCGTCAGGACCGTGACGCTGCCTAGGTTCAACGGGAATCGCGTCTTTCATTCCATGCCTATCAACCAACCATCTCACAAGTCTTTGCCAACAAGGATGAACCATCATCATCATCACTCCGGCCCGGATAATCCTGTCACTCTTCATAACCCGGCCCGCCATCCCGCTACCCCGCCACTCCCCTCTCCCACCTCCATCAATACTAAAATGTCAATATTCAACGCGACAAGGTTACTGGGAAAAACAGTCTTGGTAACAGGGGCTAGCAGTGGTATTGGAGCAGTGAGCGACTAACATCCAACCCTTTCCCCCCCTCATTCAAAAAACTTCATACAAAAAGGCTACCGCTATCCTTTTTGCCAAAGTTCGTCTTTCATTACTGTCCCCTCATTCTTCTTTCTCATCAACCCTTTCTAGGCTGGTGCAAATTTAATACTAGTTGCTCGCCGTTTAGATGCCCTCAACAAAATAGGTGATGCCTGCATCACAGCCCATAAGGAATCCGGCCTCAAGCAAGGCGGAAAACTCGCTTGCATACAATTAGATGTCGCCGATAAAACCCAAGTCGCTGCTCTTTGGGACAACGTACCACTCGATCTCCAAGATGTCGATGTACTCGGTATCATTCACTCTTTCTTCATCCCTCTCTTCTCTCTCTCTCTCAACCTTCCTTTATAGTAAACAATGCAGGATTCGTTCGCGGAATCGAACACGTTGGCGACATTGCAGAAGCCGATGTAGAGGCCATGTTTGCAACAAACGTTCTCGGTTTGATATCAGTAACACAACTCCTTGTCAAAAGTAGTACTCTATTTGCTCCAACAAACTCCTCTCTCTCTCTCACACACACCCCCATGCCCCCCCCCCNAAAGCAAAAAAGTCCGGTCATATCATCAACCTCGGTTCCGTAGCTGGTCGACAGGCTTATGCCGGAGGAAGCATCTACACCGCCACCAAACATGCCGTTAATGCCTTCTCAGGTTCTTTGCTCAGAGAATTGGTCAACACTCCCATTCGCGTCACCGAAATTCAACCCGGTCTGCTAACAACATCTTTCTCGCCCGCCCATCTTTTTCACTTTCACTCTTTTTTTTATTTATTCAAGGCATGGTCGAATCCGAATTTTCTATCGTTCGCTTCAGAGGCGATGCCAATGCTGCCGCCAAAGTCTATCAAGGTCTCCAGCCACGTATATATATCTCATCACAATATCATATCATTTTCCATCTTAACCCCAAGCTTACAACACAGTGACCCCAGGTGACATCGCCGAAGAGATTGTCTGGGCTGCAGCCCGCCCACCTCACGTCAACATCGCAGAGGTTCTCGTCTATCCCGTAAATCAAGCTAGCGCAACCCAGAATTATCGCGCCTCCATCTAGCCAACCGTATGGTTTTTTTTTTTGTACATCTATGTAAACATGAAATACAGTCTTCAACTTTTTCCCTTCTTGTTCCGCGACCTAGTGTTTTTTACAACCAGAGCTGGCGAAGGCTCACGATCGTCGTCGTACACGAACCTCTTCACTACCACACTCTCTTTCACGAGATCTGTAAGTGGAGACTCGGCATATGGCAAGTTACCCAAATTATCCAGCAGAATCGCCTGCACAATCCACATAAGCATCCATCCACTCCCATAAAATAACACACAACCGGTGACATACCTTGGCTGTAGGCGCCAAGCAGCCTTTCTTAACAACCCGTTCCCGTGGCGGCTGCCGCATCCCCAATTTCACTTCGTCAAGATAAATTGTAGTAGATAACCCCCGATCCCATTTCACTCTCCTCTCATCTAGAATAGATTCAATCTCGTCGTCGTCTTCTCCAAGCTTTAGCCTTTTAAGCTTTCGCAACGGTGTTTGATATTCTTCCTCGTCGCCTGGCCCCCTCTTGTGCTGCTTACCGAGAGGGCTGCTGTTCTGGTCATCCAGATCACTCTCGTTGTCCAAGTCCCCGTCACTACACCCACCCGTTTCTATCTGATCTCGTTTCGCCCTCTTTGCCGCCCGCTCCCTTCGCTGCACGCTTTTCTCATCTTGTTGACGCTGCGAAACGGTTCGGATCTTGACAGCTGGACTTTCTGGCCTGTGTCCGTCCTTCCTTATTACCTCCGTTTCCAGTTGTGCCGCAACGTAATGCTGGTTTTTGGCCGTGTTGGATGTCGTAAGGGCCCTGAGAGCCGTGGCGCTCATGCCCAAAAAGGGTTCCTCCTGTCGTTGACTGGCTTGCCCAGTCAATTTCCGGCGAGAAGCTACGGGGCGAGTAGCATAATTTTCAGCACCATGTTGTGCACTAGTAATGGGTTTGCGAGCGCGCGTTGTTCTGCGAACGCCCTTCCGACCTGAACTAGAATGTGATACACCCACATCTGTTTGCAACATAATAGGCGAGGATGGAACCACATCAGTTAGAGCGGCTTCAACTTCTTCCACTTCTTCGTCGACCTTGTTAGTTTCGCTTGATGCTGGTAACTGAGGAGATGGCACTCGAGCGAGGGGTGGTTTGTCGACAACAAGACGTATTTTTTGTAGAGGTTTCTCTTGAGAAACCGTACTAGGTTGGGTGAGTGTATTAGAAGTCGATGAGGCACTTGCTTCGATAACGCGGGGTACTTGTCGTAATAATACGACCGGGCGCGGTCTCACCGGGGATGCTTCTGGCATGCCACGTTTCCTCTTAAGGCTGGGCATACCATTGCTCGTTGCCGGAATCGGGTCTTGACTCTTGAAATCGTCGATTTGGGTTTGTAGCGCCGTATCGCTTGGATCAACCATACGAATAACCTTTAGGGCTCAGCATTGAGATCATCCAAAACTAATCTCACATAAAGTGACAGGTACCTTGGTGGTTTTGGCGTTTTTGATGTTTGCATCTACATTAGGTTTAGGTTTAGGTTTAGGCGTCGGTCTTCCATAGGGCTTGACGGTCCTCGGTATCCTACTAGTCGCTTGTTTCAGAGTTACTTTGGCAGAACTTGGGGCACCCTCTTGCTTTGAGTTAGCAGGGCTAGCTGATTGTAAATGGGTATCTGTTCCTGGCTCTTCTGGTATCGGTGGTATGGGTTCTTTCTTTAATGCAACTATCGGAAAAGGTAGCTTCCCTGGCTTCGGCGAAACAATCGGTAATGATTCAAATATAGGCGTACGTAGCAAGGTGTCTTTAGTCGTCCGAGATAGAGGTGGAGGCGTAGAGCCAGCCCTTTTTCGTACTTCGAAACTCCTAGCTTCTAATGCGGGGGGTTCAGCAGAGCCAACTCGGAGTTTCGAAAAGCCTCGGATAGGAGTCCCAATACCATGAGCCGCTGGTCTGACCAGTCCGGAAATGCCAATCCCCCTAACAGGACTATGCGTAGAAGAAATATTGAGCGTAGGGTGTTTGACAGTGTCGACTCTAATCCGGCTACTGCTGGCGAGGATACGTGACTCTTTCATTGGAGATACATACCCCTGAGAGATCGCCTCCGCCATGGGTATACGCCGAGCGGGTGTACGACTGGGATCAGCCAAGTCCACTCGACCCAACCCCCGTGAGGTAGGTCGCAAAGGGCTTGTAAACCGTATAGGAAGAGTAGGTCGCATTGGAGTTTGTGGTAGGGGCTGTCGAGGGAAGGTTGGAACTCGCGAAGGACCCGTAACCGTATTTGAGCTCATGCTTTCTGAGGAGCTAGGAAGTGAAAGCGGTTGCCCTACCAGTGGTAGAACTACAGTAGGTTGGTCAGTTAGGGGAGAGGGGGGTTCATGGCTGTTTTGGGGTTGAGAAATCATCCAAACATGCGCCCGAGCTGCTTGACCCTCGCATGCACCACTAACCCCTCGCACTGTCCCGGGTGGTGAATGCTCTTGCCCTTTCTCTTCTTGATCTCCTCCAGGTTGGTTAAGTATTGCAAAATCTTTCAGCAGACCTTCAAAAGGGGGAGAATGTGATAACTTGATCAACTCTTCACCCTTGTCCCCCTGAGCTCCGCCAACGTTCTTCTCCCTCTCTTTCCATTCGTCAGTGCCAGAAGGTTCGACTACACTCGGTGCTACGGTCACCTCCGACAGCATTTTGTACCCATCATCCGACTTCAAGGCAGCCCATAGTTCTGGTGACCGAGAGAGTATATCGTCCACAGAAAGGTTATTGCTTAGAGGAGGCGGTTTGGGTGAGCCAAGCGCAGGGGAAATCTGCCTATAAGGCGCCGTAGGTGTAGAAGCTGAATCAAAAGAGATTAGGTCCATATGACCGGGCGCTTTATTAGCTGTTAATGGCATAGGTGAGATGTTTCTGGTCAAGGAAGGAGAAGAGTTAGATGATAGATTGTTTCTTATGTCACTGCCGCTATCCAAAGTGAATCGAGAGTTGTCCGGGCTAGTAAGGAAAGGATAAGGTAAGGGGAATACTATGTCAGGTACAACTGCAATTGGTGACGACTGAGGTGGGGGTGAAGGGTTGTCGTGAGCGCGACTTATTCTCATCGCCAGCGCGGACGGAGGTTCTGTATCCATACTTGCCCAATAAACCAATGACAGACATAACATCAGAACGGATGCTGCTCACCGTCCTGCAAATCACACTCAATAATATCAGGTGTATTCGTACGATGTGGCAGAAGGTCTGCATCCTTCTCGCGATAGGTAGGTGGCTGTGGAGTCCCTCGTGGAGATAGTTGAGGCATTGGTGCGGAAAGGCGAGGAGAGCCAGAAACGGCTGGATGAAGGATGCTACCACGCGTCAGCATAGGAATGAATTTCTTTTCAGGTGATCTTAGCGGCCCAAAGTATAGCCTTGCATCTGCAGTGTTAAAAGCGTCACTGTCGGAGGCTGAAGAGGAGGCAGGCGAAGGGCAGGCATGGGGTTGTGGTGTGCTAAATACGTCTTGAGTGTCGTTCATGAGTAAAGAACGTGGTTGCAATGTTGTCGATGGCGACGATGGGGCTCCATTTTCAACACCACGTGATTTATAATAACATTACTATGTATAGTGTACAACAATCGCATTTCTGCCTCATGCAAACCATCGTGCACTTGGTGACCTTTCAATGACTGATTTTAGAAACTTGTGATGTAGAAGGCGGTGAAACGATCGAGGAGCATTTTAAAAGTGAGGCTTTCAACTGTCAAAAACAAAGGTGAGTAACAGGGCGACTACTTAGAGGATTAAAGCAAGCGGCTAACTTCGCTATTTTCTTTCATCAAACTGTGCAGTGATCGAGCTTGCTCATCCATTTTGGTCTTCATTTGGGTGAGGACCAAGTGCACGCTCGACTCTAAATCTTCAATGGACCTTGGTCCAGGCTCAGGAGAAACGCTTTCAATTCGACGTCTCTTCTTCACTTCACGTCGATCGTAATCGGCAGTCCTTCCGTTCATCACACGAGCGTCCACGCCTTGATTTGTGCTGGCATCTGTCAGTGGAAAGCGGATTTCTTCCCCCAGGTTGGAGGTTATCTCGTGAGCAACCCGACTTCCCAATGCTGAACAAGTAGGTTGCTGCGAAACATATTGAGATGTAGATGCCGCCTCTTCACGAACCTTCTTGACAGCTTCTTCAAGTCTCAAATCCACAGTTTTTGAAGCTTCAGAAATAAAAAGACCGAACGCCTCGCTCCAAACATTAGATATAGCTTTAAGGTTTCCTTCGATGCGATGTTTGTTCTGAGCTTGTTTGAGTATGATATCGGCAACAATAGGTGTGATCACGGAAGCGCTCTTGGATGAGATCTTTGCAAGGGTAGCCGAAAGCTCGGTATATGCTTTGAGTTTCTTGTCTTCTCTAAGTTGTGTTTCGAGGTCTAGTGCTGCTTGACTGGAGAATCTATGAGATTTTTGAGTGATAGTTCTGTTTTTTATTACTACTTGATATAGGGCTGAATAATGAGTGACCTTGCGATGTCATTGAATAATGAGTGAATTTGTTGTGCAGGTTCTTTCGGAAGGGGTACGTTTGTGCTGGTTAAGGGAACTTCATTACTTGCAGAGGTGTTGGACCTATTGGCTGGATTATTGGATGAGGCTGAAGTGATATTATTTTCAAGACTATTTTCAAGATCATTGGCAGTTCTCGAACGACAATTGGGGAAGCGTGGACCGGATGGAGTCAAGCAAGGAGATGAACCACGATTGTTTGTAAACCTGCGCCTATCTTGGAAATTCTAGATTTAAAGGGTTACATCATTTCCCTGCTTTGAGGAGGGAAACGAACCAAAGTTCTTGCGGAGTGATTACGCCCTGTCGGCTTTTTCAAACTCGAACACATAGAGCTTGAGCTTGAGCCCTCATAACGCGTAGACGAAAACAGACTATCAGGTCTTTCACGCCTTGAACGACTGTCCTGAATACGACAACTCGGATGACTGATGGTCGCTCGATGGGACTTGCTTGGTTCACGCAATTTCCGGCTCTCGTCAAGCTTTTTCTGAAGGTAAAGGTCATCTTGAGAGACTAAAGATACATGGCGAGATTTCGTGCGATCTTTTACGTTACCACCGGGATCACTAGGCCAGTCTTGATCACCAGGATGGAGGAAGCTGAAACGTATCACAGTTGTTGAAACAAATTAGCAAAAAAGCACACTAACCGGCAATCGCTACCCTGACCACAGCTTGGCACCCTGGATCGGCCATCAGGGTGAAAATGCTGATAAGATAATAATATTCTTCAAAGAACAAAAACGCAAGAAAAGAGGAAAAGCATACCCGACACTTAATTTTTTTGAAAAGCATCGTAGTACGGTATTGAAGTGTTTGACGTCCGTGACATGGATGATCATTATGATGGGGTGAGCACAGCGCCTCGGACACTATGTACACTCCTCGGTCACCGGCATTAGTGCGTTGCCTGTTGGGCATCCGACACAGCTCTCAGCCTAGACATCTCTCTCTCTCTCTCTCTCTCTCAACAACTTCTACCATGGGCACTTCACTTACCCTCCCCCTTACCTACATGGGTGCCCTCTTCAACCTGCTCACAACGTATAGATTTTCCGATAAGCCACCCTCCATCACCTTCCCGCAGAAGCCCGCTTTGATCACCGTGAAGAACGGCAAGGAAACCGAGAAAATTTCCCTACAGACTCTTGTCGAAAGTCGGTGTCCAAGCCTCTTTACGTCCTTCCATCCACTATGGTGGTTGTTCAAGTGAGGCGTAATCGATTTTTTCTAGTGTCTTTGTTTTGCTTAACAGTTGACCCCATATAGCGGCCACCTACAGACCATCTATTCCGTCCTCGGTGATTTCACCAAGGGTGACCAGGTGTGGTACAACAGGTCCGTACTCCAACAGAACCACGATATCATCTGTAACTCATTTATTCCTTGATTTGAAGAAAGTACCTCCGGTTAGGAGACGGTGGTACTATGTTGGTTATTTTCGTTGTACCAATGAAGGATCTTCACATGACGAAACTCTTTCTCAGTGGTTTAGATTTTGCTCCTCCCGATGATTCATGTCTCAAAGACGACACGCCAATAATAGTCGTGATGCACGGTCTGACAGGAGGTGGGATTTCCCTACCCTCGATACCTCATATGTATATTCATAGCTCGTTCTAATAATAGGGTCTTATGAGTCATATGTGAGAGCCATCTTACATCGCGCCTGTGCACCAGCCGAAAAGGGTGGCCTCGGTTATCGAGCTGTAGTTGTCAATTTTAGAGGCTGTTCGTGCCGGTAGAGTCTGCCCTGTTGCCCAACAGAATCTCACTTTCGGTTTACAATCCAGGTGCAGGTGTACCAATCACCAGTCCCCAGCTATATTCAGCTGGCTATACAGATGACCTCCGCCAGGCCGTCAAGTTCGTATCGTATATGTATCCTAATGCCCCTCTTCTAGGGGTCGGGTTTTCTCTCGGCGCAAACGTGATCACGCGGTATTTATCTGAGGAAGGCGAAAAAAGTCGCTTATTATCTGGGTGTGCCCTTGCTTGTGTAAGGATATACTATTTTCTATCGTCGTGCATATCTAATCATACAGCTGCAATAGCCATGGGATCTAGACTCGAATAATAGAGGGTACGTAGGTTCAGTGAGCTTTTGTCTAGACAGCAATCTCATCACAAACTGCAGTCTTGAGGATTCAATGATAGGTAGAAACCTTTATTCTAGAGGCATGGGATCGAACCTGCAAAGATTATTAAAGCGACACAGCAAATCACTTCAGTCAAGCCCAGAGCATTTTGTGGCTAAAGCCGTTCCTCGTGCACTTGCCCTGCGGAAACCGACTTTGGACCAGTTCGATAACACATTTACCTGCGTAGCGGGTGGTTCGCCACCTGTATTCCCCTTTCCAACAGCACAGGAATATTATCGCTGGGCCTCGAGTCACCACGTCCTTCCAGGTATCCGAGTCCCTTACATCGCGATTAATGCTGGAGACGATCCTGTTGTTCGGCATGTTCCCGCGGACGGCGGGGGTAACGGTTTTGTGATTATGGAGTTGACACCCTCTGGTGGGCATCTTGGATGGTTCCAAGCTGGTGATGGCGTTGTGGAGCGCTGGACGACAAAACCAGTCCTCGAATGGTTAAAGCTTACCGGAGAACATATTGTGCGCGACGCACAAGCTCAGGGGAGGCGAGTTCACATAGACGATGACGGTTGGCTGAGGGAGGAAGGAACACCTCACCTCACATGCAGGGAAATAGAGGGAGGCGGTTTGATAAACGGGAACAGGGGCGAAGGGGGAATTTCAGGCGAAGGGGGGATGCTACAAGGGCTATAGAACCTCGTAATTTATCTCATGTTAATCTTCAATAGATGTTGGTATTTATATTCGTCGTGCTGTGTTTAGGGCAGAGTAATTTTTTTTTTTGGCGTACTCCAATCAATCGCTGTCACTGAAAGTAACGCGTTCCTCATCGTGCTCCTCTTCAATCATCGTCCTCTCGTATTGGGTAATGTCCACTGAAACAGTACCTTCTTCTAGAAGCGTGTCGTCTTCCAAGTTCTTATCTCCACGCTCAAACAGTTGGCGACCTAAGCCGACTAATGAATCCTAAGTTTGGCAACGAGCGAAGCGTTCCCCACCTGTTAACCTTGTACCTACCCTTTTGAACTCCTCTCTCTCCTTAGGCGTTAAGCCTTTCAGTTTCTCCTCCTCCTCTCGTACCTTTTTGGCCGTTATTTCTGCGTCGAAAGCGATCTTCCATATCCTAAATGCCTCTACTGTAACAGGAGTTCCACGCGTTCGCGCTTCCTCCTCCTAAGAGAGGGCAGTGCATTAGAATTGTACCTTTGATCTGCATCCTTACCTCAAGTGCTAACCGCTCCTTCTCTGACTCTTCTTTCTGGCGATTCTCTGCTCTGATCTGACCAAGTCGTGACAACTGTTCCCTCAGATGGGAGACCAAAGTAAATGTCATGGCCATTCCAATATTATCATGTCCCTGTGGAGTCGTCACAAGCTTCTGAGAAGGTTCTTTTTTGATTGAGCGCGCACAGCACCAACCACTGAGCGAAGCTCATCAAGAACACCTAACAGCTCTTCATCTTGAACTTGGCCTTCTGTCACTTTCAAGGACAGATCTGGCAACACATCTGGATACTCGTTTGTATAGTGGACGCGTAGTGTTAATTTCACTATGATGTGAGAAAGTGAGGTTGACTAAATCATAGATAGAGCAGCATACGTTTTTCAGCCCCATCTACGGGTTCGTCAGGTTCAACATCAATTTCGATGTCCGTGTTGGAGATTTCTTTAGATGAGCTTTAGCTGCATCGCGACAATGATAAGTGCATATACATTACGGACTCGAAAGCTCATCAGGATAGATAGACTCGAGCACCTAAGAACAAACGAATGAGTACGACGGTATAGTTATACATCAACAACTCAAACAACACCTCAAGCTCTTCGATCACTATCTCAGAGGCCATCAGCGTTAATGTTCAAACTGAAATAAATGGCTCGTACTCTTACTTAATACAATGTCACATGACATCACTGTCACAAAAAAATCACCATTTCAAATTCAAACCTCCCTTATGTTCTTCAAAATTTTACCTCAGCTGCAAAGATCCTTTATACCTCGGTCCAGCATACACTCTGTATACAGACAACCTGCACGGCTTTTGACTCTCTTATCTGGTCAGCAAACTCCAAACCCTGTAGCCCCTAACACTTGGAATAGTCCAATTGGAGACGAAATCAAAATTTCCGCCACCCCGAAGAGAAATGAAAAATCCAAGACGCCTGAACAGTGGTGGGAGGAGTATTCACGAGATGCGCAATCCAGAGTAAACGCAGTGGATGCATACGCAGGTCATATATCTTGTTCGAACGGTTTTTACTCTGTTCTTATTCAATCATATTGCTAGGCCGGACTGTGTACATCAAAGATGGCAATGTAGCAGAGGGGTATGCTGTGCTACAAGGTATCCTTCAGCGGAATAAAGTTAGATCGGAATTAAGAAGGCAAGAAAGACACGAGAAGAAGGGAGAGAAGCGCCGCAGGCTGAATAGCGAGAGGTGGAGAATACGATTCGCACACGAGGTAAGCAGCTCTTTTTGTTTTCATTCAGACATACGCATCTTCTATTGTCTCCCATAAAACAGGTTCGAACGAAAGTGCAGCTAGTGCAGAAAATTCGAGATCGTGGAGCATAACGGACTGCGGACGCGGGGATGCAACGAGCTACCTTGACGCGAATAAGAATTAGAAGGATGATGTATCAAGTTCGTCCACGACTCGCTTCCGCCTGACGTCTTTATCACAAGACCTATTCCGGGAATGCTCTTATCAAAGTCGTCAAGCTGCTTCACAAAACAAACCTTAATGAGTACTAAAACCTCGTTTTACCCGATTGAACTTGTTTTGCACGTTACTCTGTTGTATCTGATACGCTGGAGTGCCCATGAAACATACCATTCATTTGGGTCGTTGACATTGT